>JADKLZ010038869.1:0-16829 GCA_021533235.1 Biomphalaria straminea
AAGACTTTGCTTTCTAAATAAAATAAGACTAAGAAAAAAAAAAAAAAAGGGAAGGAAAAACTGACCAATCAGCTTGCTTAGTGGTTAAATGTGTATTTTTGAGTTCAAGTTCACTTTTAAGTCATGGAAAACATTAAATGATCATTTGATGAAGAAGGAAGAGCAAAGGGGAAAAAAATGTTTGCTTTTAAGAATGCATGAACTGCACAATGTTTTGATTATGTTGTGCAAAACTATTTTCCATACTAAACTATTATATGAAATAAATACAAGAAAAAAAAAAATGATAGCAGACTTACTGTCTACAGATTCTTTTGTAGTAGCTTGAACATTCAAATATAAACAACGGTCTCTAGAAAACAAACAATTAGCGTCAAAAGTTACATCAATTCAATTGATCACAAGTGCTATTTCTTAAATGCTTCCAATCTAACAATATGATTTTCAACACACCTTGGATTTCTGGCTTTTTCATCTGGTGCCATATATCTACCTCTGGTAGTTACTGCAGCCCCACTAGCTTTTGATATCTATGAAGTATATAACTAACATTTAATAATAATAATACAAGTTTTAAAATACTGAAACAATGTTATAGTTGTTGTTAAGATTTTTTTTTTTTTACAAAATCTCACCTCTTCTTGGGTAGTCCCCCTAGTGAGAGTATTACGACAAGCTGTTGTAAGATTATTAATTTCAACTTCAGCAACAACTAAACAATTTGGTCCACCTGCCTGAAGCAAAGCAAAAGTCATGTGATTTGTGTAATTGGGTTTTGTTGTTTTTTTTTTCAATAATGGAAATTGATCTACTTACCATTATTTATTGACTTTCTTTATACCACCCACATTTTAAATACTTTCCAAGAAGCTTTAACTCTTTTCTCTTTACCTTTAAAGTACTAATTGACTAATTTAAAACAAAAATGTACAGATAAAAAACATATATATATATTTCTGAAATTATATATACACACATATATATATATATATATATATATATATATATATATATATATACGTTGCCTGCGACGCATAATGTGCATCTCCTGGAGGGATCGTGTCACCAACCAGGACGTTTTGACACGAGCCAACATGCACAGCATCTATGCTCTCCTTCAACAGAGAAGACTACGCTGGCTGGGTCATGTCACGCGCATGCCAGATGGAAGAATCCCGAAAGACATCCTATACGCTGAGCTAGCAGAGGGAGCCAGACCTAAGGGCCGCCCAAGATTAACTTACAGAGATGTCTGCAAGCGAGACATGAAGGCAACGGGCATCGACCAAAGCATGTGGGAGGAGATAGCCCAAGACCGAACAGCATGGAGACAGACTGTGCGTGCTGACACGAACTTTGCTGAATGCAAAAGAAATGAAGCTGCATCGGCCAAGAGAATGAAAAAGAAAGCTTCCCTGCTGTCAGCCAGCCCTAAAACTGAGGAATATAAATGCACGAACTGTGGCAAACTATGCAAATCCAGAATTGGCTTGATCAACCACTCCAGATTCTGCCCCGTCTCAAGACGTAACCAAAGCCAGTGACTCATCTCGGCGCATCCATTGTCTTCCGAGACAGAAGGAGCCATATATATATATATATATAAATATAATAATTATCAAAATGAAGTACCATTTTAACTTAAAAGAAAAAAAAGATACTTTGATAATATTTTACCTTTTTAGTGATCACATTTGTAGCAATCTGAGTCTGGTTAGTCTTTAGCATTCCTTTAGAAATTAACATAGCAGTGACCTTAGCAGCTGCTTCTGCTGCAGCTTCAAGGCTACTTCTTTCTTCTTGATCCTCCTGACTGAACATACTATCATGACTGAAGATCACAGCTGAAAGAATATTATTTTTTTTAGCAAACATTTTCTATTTTAAATACACACAAAAAAATATTAACCGTTTTTACACATTTGTTAAACACTGAAGTAAATGGGTATGCTCAGGCCTAAACTAAGACCAAAGGGTATGCTCAGGCCTAAACTGAGACCAAAGGGTATGCTCAGGCATGAACTGAGACCAAAGGGTATGCTCAGGCCTACCTAAACTGAGACCAAAGGGTATGCTCAGGCCTGCCTAAACTGAGACCAAAGGGTATGCTCAGGCCTACCTAAACTGAGACCAAAGGGTATGCTCAGGCCTGCCTAAACTGAGATCAAAGGGTATGCTCAGGCCTAAACTGAGACCAAAGGGTATGCTCAGGCCTAAACTGAGACCAAAGTGTATGCTCAGGCCTAAACTGAGACCAAAGTGTATGCTCAGGCCTAAACTGAGACCAAAGGGTATGCTCAGGCCTAAACTGAGACCAAAGGGTATGCTCAGGCCTAAACTGAGACCAATCATCATTGAAGGCATGAACACTGACCTGTAACATCCAAATGTGTGGGCAGTTTGGACCAATAGCTTTATTGCCATGTCACAAGTTTGTACTATGTGGCAGCAAGCAATTTGTATTCAATCAAAAAATTACAAATGATCTTGCATAAACAGTCCGTAACCACCATAAACTATCCCAAACCATTAAATTTTTTTATTTATAAGAGAGAGTTTGTTTTTTCTCCAATGTATTTCTTAAATTCCTAATTAAGGTAGTCGACTCTCACCATTGCACCAAAGAATAAAAAATCTAGTCTTCTACATCCACAACTGACACATTAATTTTCTAATTCAAATTGTAACTAATTTTATAAAGCAACTAGAATACTTCAACTAGTCTAATCAGAGAATGGAAACCTCTATGTATAGATATGTACATAGAAAAATGCAATAGACATAAGATTTACTATGATATGATAAAGATCTAAAACCAATTATTACTAATAGCAATATGAAACCCTGCTAAACCAAAGCAAATACACAGGATATTTGGGGCACTAGACATATGTAGTTATACAGAGACTATACATTAATTAACTACATAAATACAAGCAAAAATATCTAACATCACATACTTCACATATAGTATAACTATCTATTTACAGGCATTCAAGGTTTAGACTTAGTCCTTGACAACAGAGTTTTCTACATCTCGATCAGCTATTTCCAAACTGGGTTTGTGCGGAACCTGAATAGGCTATTATAGGTGTTTTAACTACTACTGGAATAATTAGCTAGTAGGCCAACAAGTGAGTTAATCTCTGATAAATAAATAAGCAAAATAGGCAAATCTAGATCTATACTTATTCTATAGGCAGGCCTATAGCCTATAGAGTACGTTTTATGCGCTCCTAGCAGTACAAACACCTATATAGGAATATAGGCCAAAAATTCTAAACTTGACTTTGACAGTGCATTATTTGATAATGGTTTGACATAGGAAAGAAAATGATGTGCATCAAAATTGTCTTTAGTTTAAGGAGAATAAGAATGATTACTTATATTTGTATCCCTGACAGCTCTAACATGTATAAAATTTGTTATTTATATTTTAAGTAAAAGATATCATGTGTCTTCATTTAATCCAAACAAATTTTTTAAAACTTAATTTGATTCCAAACACCAAAATTTATTCCGAAACGTCTCTATATTTTGGCATCAATAAACTCAGATTTTACTTCTATATTAATATAAACTAAATATTAAAATCCCCTCACAAGAAATAAAGATGTTTTCAAATTATGCATAAATACTTATTAAATACACAAAAAAAATAATTTTTTAATACCTTTTACTTGACTCTACCTAAATTAGGTCACAGGGATTGTGACGTCTACACTGACTTTTAGACTGTTATTTTATAAAATAAATGATATATAATATATAATTTTAAATTATAATATATATGTTTGGATGTCTGTGGGTTTTTTTTGTTTATAATTCATTTTTATAATACATTAGCCACTAGACATATTACCCGTGGCCCGTGATTTGCGTATCACTGTACTGACTACTGTAGTGTAGATATAGTCGCAGAGTGTTTTGGAGACAATTAGTGGAAATAATAATTATAATGCTATTTATATAAATTATAAGAAAGCAAATGTGTGAATTTAAAAAATAGTATCATGATCAAAATAGCTTATCGACCTAAATCCATTTTTTTAATAAAATATTTGCTTGTTATATCGTAGGTCTAGATACATATATATATATATATATATATATATATATATATATATATATATATAAATATATAGAAATTATATATATAGATCTATATATAAATATATGGAAATTATATATATTATATATATATATATATTAATATATATATTATTATAGAATAATATAGATTTATTTTATAGATCTAGATTTCTAGATCTATTTACTTCATGACATTAATTAGTCATAATTTAGATCTGGAATCTTGATTAGAAAATTTTAGATACTATTAATCTATTATTATAATAAAAGTTTTTATAAATATAATATAGATGTGCGCCCATCACCATCACCTAAAATGAATTCAATGGACAGTATGCTCAGGCCTCAGGGCATAGTATGGTTCAAGACAAGCTTCTTATAAGTTATAGATCTATTAATTAATTTTTTTTAATGTATCATGTATGTTGTTAGATTGTTAGTATATAAACTATATTTAATAGATCTATCCCCCAGATATAGACTATAGATAGTATAGTATAGTACTAGTAAAACTAGTATAGAAGATAGTCTATAGTTAGGGCCTCATGTATCCTGTCCAATCATTATCATAGTAATAGTAGTAATTAGTAGTGACAGTAGTGTGTTTTCAGGCCACATATCATAAATATCATATACAGTCATCATTCAAATAATTCATCATGATCAAGTCAAGATTGAAGATAGCATGATCATGATGATCAACTTGATCTTGAATTGAATCACTCATAAGTGAAGTCTCATTCACTGAGTGACTGACTTGGAAGTTGATTTACAAGGATTTTTTTTTTTGATTCTTGAATTCTTCTCCATTCAATATAGATCTAGTTTTCAATTAAGTTTTTATGGTAATACACTACAGATTATAACCTAGATCTAATAGATGTATTATATATTATATTCTAGATCTATATACTAACTATATAGAATAGATCTAGATCTACTAGACTAGATAATAATAGCGATTTACCATACGCGTCGCCATCTTGCTCGTAGAGCTCGAGATCTATATATACTAGATAGAGTCTATGCCAGGAGTTTACAATTGTTCCTAAGTATGCCAAATTAATTTTTAATTTTTTAAAATATTAATGTATTAAAATGCTTCTTTACGTCTATATATATCTATATATTTTAATAATAGATCTAGATTCTAACTAGTTTTTTAACTAATCTGAATCGGCAACAATACAGACTCAAGATATAGAGACTAATCTCGCCTAGATTTTTTAATCTCTATTTTAAAAACTATGCCTCATTATATGCCCCTTCAATAATCAATAATCTATCTATAGGCCTACTATATCACATAGACTCTAGATAGAGAAACAGAATGAGAATAAACAGATCTTAAATCTAGTCTATTTTATAGATCAAGTCTAGATTTAAGTAGATCTATACTATATATCTAGACTCTATACATCAAAATTAAATTACATCAATATTTTTTCCCAGCCCGTAAGCCTGTCTGTTCCCAGCTGATTGTTATTGTAAAAGAATGAAAAAAAAAATAATAATAATAAGGGAGATAATAGATGTATTAACGTCATAGATAAATGTCATAGAAGACGACTAGATCTATGACGTCTATATCTAGATCTATCATCAGTCTATGATCAAGGGGTAGATCTAGATCTATATGTCTATATGGTTTTTATTGTCATAACATATTAACATCTATATATAGACTCTAGATCTAATATTATATTACAACAACACAATAATTGAATAAATGTCTAGTCAGTCTAGATGATCTAGAACTAGATCTAGATCTACGTACGGCTAGATCTAGGATTCTAGGTCTAGAGTCTAGAGACAGAGTGGCTAGAGATTAAATTATTTATTATATTTTATATTTATTATTATATTATATTTTGTGTCATGAAATAAAGTATAATTATCCAAGTAATCAACATAACCTTTTTTAAAAATTATATTATAGATGTAGATCCATATCTGAACAGAAAATCAAAATGCATATAATATCAGGCTTTCACATTGGCATTCCTAAAGTTGTATATTATAATTATATAGAATTTTTAAAATGCAATCTAAAAAAAAAAAAACAGCAAATTTTCCTTTATTCCTATAATATGCAGTCTTGTTTACTAGCTTAGTACGTAAAATTAGTTATTTATCTTACATACTAACATAGCTCAAATTTTGTGTCATGAAATAAAAGTGTGATAAATGGAGCCCACTCACTTAATCCCTCTTGGTCTTGGTCATTATTATTATTACTATTAAATATTATTGGCACATATAGAAAGTATGTAATGGCCCTGTTAAAAAGGCTTGACTTTAACACACTCATTTAAAATCTTATAATCTAAAATATAGAAGTCTTTGCATATATGATTTGACCTGTGAATTATAGCTGATAAGAATAGCCTACACTATCTTTATTGTGTCTCCTCCCATGAAACATGCAGGTAGGGCCACAATTTAGTCATCCCCATTATTTGCACCCACATTGACATTTCTTTGCTTGGTCATGGTTGCAAGATCTGTTTTCTGGATTCAGCCTTTATCTATAGATATAACTGATACATTATTACTTAATTTGCCCATTAGTTGTAGCCCAAATGCTAAAAAAATATCCACCATCCTAATAAAAATGTTTTACATGCGCATTCTAAACAAATTCTTTTTTCTTTCATGTGTATATAGAATTTATATTTAAACACACACTTGTTCAAACAGCTATTTCTTTTTAAAAAAAGGAAGTTACAAATTTTATTTATAAGGTGTTTTTTTTTTTATTATTTTCAACTTGTTTACCTAGAAATAAAAGAAAATAGACATTTACTTTAATAATTTTGTCCACTTAGAACTATTACTAGTTTAAGCTCCGAAGAATTAGAAACAAATGAACACATAATAATGCCATGAATATGCGTTTAGACTTAGCCTTTAAAAAATGTTTGTTTTACATGTTTCGGAAATTCCTTCAGAGTTGAAGATAGTTATTTCCTAGTCCAAACCTCCCGCAGGACGACGGGAGATGGGAGCGGACAGGGTTTGAACCCGGGACCATCGGTAAATCGATACGACAGTCCAGCATGCAAACCGCTCGACCAGGCAGCCATCTGTAAAAGTATTAAACAACTAAACTAATTTATTAATGATATTTGTTTTACTATTTTTTTACCCCCAAAATATTTTTTTATATTATTCTTTGTGCCTTTGCAATTTTTCTTTACAGAAACTTTTTGGAAAACCTATTTAAAGCTGTCTCAGTATAATGGAATCTCAAAACAAACCAAATGATCCTTCAGTGTCAACTGAGATGTCAAAGCAGTCACTAACAAAAGATCATGCACATTCTAACGCAAACTCATCAACAGTCAAAAATACAGTAACAAAATCTCCAGCCACAGGTTGGGCTAGCATGCCTTCAACTCCTGTATTCCGTGCTGTTAATTTTGAACTCTATGTAAAACCAGTTGAGTTTAATTTTTTTTTATTTTTCAATTGTAATAAAAGGAAGTGGTAACTACATGGTTATAAGCCAAATTTTTGTGGAATGGGTCTAAGAATCTAGTCCTGATTGAGAGAGGTCAACAAGATAATCCAGCTTCCTTTGGGCTTTCGACTTCAGTATGCAGTTTGAAGTTTGTTGGTTGTTCAAATACTAGTGGATTTCAGTTCACCTAACCTCTAGATCACTTCATTATGAAGTGGAAAAATTTTTAATGTAACAAAGTTTGTTTTCCTCTGTTAATGGCATTAGATTAAAAAAACAAAATGAAGATTTTATGTTCAGAATTTAAATTCTTTTGAATTAAACAAATTCATTACTTGGTTTTCTTTTATAGGTAACAAAAAATTTCTGACAGCAATGCATAAAATTTTAAAATATTAATTGTTCATCTTATCTTATATAATAAGATGTTACAGAAGTTACTTCAAAAGAAGATGATTACGTCCTGTGCGTCATGCATTCAGTCATGCATATTAACCAATGACTTAAAGTCACTGGTTTTCCTGGCCAGCTCAGGCAACCCATTCCATGCTCTAATAACACTAGGGTAGAAGGAGCATTTGTACAAATTTGTCTTAGCATATGGAACAAAGAATATGTGCCTTAATCTTTGTGTCTTTCTGAGTATTTTATTAAATTTTGTATTTGAAGATTATGGTTCAGTGTTTTATGTATAATTGCTACTTTACTTTTGAGTCTTCTATCCTGAAGGCTTTCTAAATTAAGTGATTTTACTAAAGGTGTTACTCAAATGTGAATATTCATTTGTTATTAATCTCACTGCTCTATTTTGTGTCTGTTCTAGTTTCTTAATGTTTTCGTGAGTTGAGGGGTCCCAAACAGAGGATGCATATTCTATTATTATTATTCATTTAAATAAGATGTCTCTACATATCCTTGTATGATTGCTTTCCTGAATAGTCCAAACACTTCCTTTCTTAAGTAATTAATAAAAAATATGCTTGTAATCAAATATTGTAAATTTGTGTAAGATTCAAATTGTGATAAATATACAAAGTTCTAATTCTATGCTAATTCAACTAAATCCTTTTTTTTTCTTTAGAATACAGTCACCATGATTTGTGGTGTGTTGGCGTTCAGCACTTGTGTTGGTTATATTGCCTACATGAATTTAAAAGATGATTCAAAAAAAGAGACTTATGTGACTTTAGACCTTGATGGTAAAACAACAGTTCGACCTAAAACTTCCAGATGGGATTAATGATGTTGTTTTTTTAGGGTTGGTTCAGGTTGGGAAAAGGGGGATTAAAAAAAGATTAAAGGCTTTTTTTATGTACTACACGTTTTTGTTTGCTTTCTTTGTTTATTGTTGAATGGTGATAACAACTTTAAAACATTTTTAAAATTAAAAATAAAATATAAAAATAGTTTATACCAGCATCTGTAATGAAAATTAGAGTTTTATGGATATAAAATAGATAAAAGAAAAAAAAAGATAATAAACAGAAAAAATACAAACAATTGTAAAAAAAAATATTTTAGGTCAGAAGTCATAATGTACTTGTTTTTTTTTTTGTTTTTTTTTTTACAAACCTCACATCAATTCACTCTGTCTGTCTGTCAGGTCTAAAGTTTGTAATTATTATTTCTCCTCCGACACCCAATCCCGGATCAAGCTGAAATTTTGTGCAATTTCTTTTAGCTGAAAACACAAGAATCAATTATGAAAATTAACCAGTTAGCTAATTAAATATTGGTAATTAATTATTTTGTTTGCTACCCGTATCTCCCCACCCAATTTTCCAGATAAGTGATAGGATCACAGTGTATTGAGAAAGCTAAAAGCATGAAATAGCACTAAACAAAAATCGCACAAATTTATTCTTGATGGTATGGATCTATTACAAATGTAATTACATGACTGATTTAAACTAATTATAGAATTAAACTTTGGATAAGCTTTTTAAAAAAGAATTTTTTTATGTTGCTTTTTTTTTTTTTTCATTTAACAAATTGTAGTTAAATCAACTGAATATTCAAGATGTTAGTTTTTAGGGCCAATTTATTGCATTATCTAAAAACTTAGAAAATGATCAAGACTAAGTTAAATCATTTGCACTTAGTCTTCTTAGTCATTGAAGTAGTAATCTTTTTCTACTTGCTTGGAACAGTTATGAACTAGAGGCATTGTTCAAAGGTGGCAAGTGGGGCAACCATCACTGTCAACTCATCATACAAATATTTGTTATACAGATCATTCTGTTTTCACTCATATGAACAGACTTGTAGCTGCACTAATAGACCTTATGAATAAACATGGATATTTGTACTATTTTGCATCCGTGGTCAAGGTAGCTTATAATTTATATTGTCCTGCGGAGGTAAGCAGCAAACTACCAACAGCCTTTAATGTTAGTTCCTATTCTATTTTAAAATAGTTTCTAACAAATTCTATTAGTAGAATTTTGCTGATACTTTATTCAACATTCTAAAGTTATTATACCTATGAAGTCCTAGAAATAAAACCGAAGAAAATAAATGGCATTTCTAAAATGTGGAGGATAAACTTGCACTAATAGTTCTGTAAAGGCAACATTGGGTAAATTTAATGAGGGATAATCGTGGTCTGAATCTCCGGTAATTCTGACGGATTACCTCCCTTTGATATTACGACTGTTGTAGTCTAATCTAGGTATAGTATCTAAAGTTGTGCATATTTATGCATATTTAATTTGAAAACATATTTCGCATTTTGTTTACATGTACTTTGTAGAGTCAATGTAGTTAACTGATTTGAAATAAAAAAAAAAACAACTCCAGATAGTTTGGGGAAAAAGTTATTTTATTCACTAACTTATTTAGATTTATTTCTTTATTTTTATAATCCTTTTATGAAATACGTTGCCAACAATGTGTCTTAATAGTCCTCTCGCAAGCCTGCTTGCTTTTTCGTAATTTTACGAGATATCTTTTGTTGGATGTCTAAAATTTCATTTTGAGTATTCTTAATTAGTTTAATTAGGATGATATGCAATATGACCAAACTAATTTTGATGAGAGGGAGTTCTTGTTCACTCTTGCTGGCATTGAGTCCCAACAGCCGAATCAAAGCTGAACTTTACCTGACAAGAAGAAGATCGACCCTATGCCTATGGTGAGTTTTCAAATCGGTATAAAAACAAAGTAGTTCTTCGTGGTAAGAAAATAAATTCTATAACATCACTTTGAATTTTGAACTGACCTAAATTATTAGGCCTACTCCAATTTGAAACAAAAATACAATAAAGGATAACAATTTTATGATTTCTGGTCGATACCACAATATTTTAACAAACTATTTGTTCGAAGCAGGATTTCCTTATTACGTTTCAGCAAAGTGAAAGACTAGAAACAGGATTGACGCCATGCCAGATTTTAGGACTCATATTGCCAATATTGTATTTAATAAAGTAAAAAAATAAACGTTCCCTTTCACCTTGTGGTCTATAGGGCAGATGATGTAAAGGTCATCTGATTCTGTGGCCCACGGTTAATGAGGGTGTCATGTGGCCAGCACAACGACCAACCGCCTTTACTTTTCCCCAACTAATGTCAGGTACCCATTAGAGCTGGGTGGACTCAAGGGCGCCCGAAAATCCCGAAATAAAAATCCCAGTCTTGACCAGGATTCGAACTCGGGACCTCCAGTACGGAAGCCAAGCGCTTTACCGCTCAGCCACCGCGCCCTCATCGTATTTAATACGTGAGAAATAATTCTTAATTAGAATATAGTTGTTTTGTTGTCAGGCTTGGACTGGGCCGCCGGGACACCGGGAAATTCCCGGTGGGCCGGCGGCTGCCAACTGCCAAAAGAAAGTTATTATATTTTTCGTTTTAACTGAAATTACCGTTGATTATATGATAGCTTCAAATAATAGTTTGTATTGAAAATAACCAAACTGAAACAGCAAAATCATTACTTTACGTAACGACGTTGATTGTGAGAAGTCGTTTTCAAAATTGAAATACATTTCGAATAGATTTAGAAATGTGCTTAATAACCAGTCAACTTTACAATCATTCATGCTGATGTCTTGTCAGAAGGACCTTCTTCCAAGAATCAACAACATTGAAATCATTGATGTTTTAGCATCGACTAGTGCAGGGGTGGGTAAATTACGACCCGCGGGCCACATGCGGCTCGCCGAAGTGTTTTATGCGGCCCACGAAAACCTAAATAAATCATTGTAAATATTAGAGACATTATTGAAACTTTTAATTCTTATCATTTGTAATGAAGAGGCTAAAGAAACATTGTCTCCAAACGTCTTTCTAAAGAGTTTTGAAAAAAAAAACGTAGATTATATTCAATAACAATTCTATATGCCTAATACTATAATATACAATACTATATAAATTCAGTAAAAGACATAAGTCCAGGCCAGTATTTATTCAATGCTATGGAGAAGTGTAGAAAGAGTTGGGTTGGTTTGTACAAGATGGTAAGGGTAAAAACTGATGGAGCTTTGACTGAGAAAAAACAACTTTTTAAATAACATAAAGAAAATATCCCAACCATAGACTAGTAACTGGAATTTTTACACTAAGCTACATTAAATTCGCTATACTTTGAGGGGACATTACATATAATTCATATAAGCTCAGAGGCCGTCCCAAGTCATTGTCAAAGTATGCTGCTGCTAAGGTCAATGATTGTTAGAATGGCTCGCTATGAAATTGATGTCTAATATTAAACAAAAGGAATAGCGAAACTTGTACTACATGTTATTGTTCGAAGTACATTAGGTCTTTAATAAATTGCATTTTTTTTCCCTTTATTTTGTATAATTCTTATTTTATTCGGGGCCACCAAATTCACTTTGCCTATATCCTCCAATTCTAAAAATTCTAAAAAAAATTCCCGATTGGCAGTTCCGAAAAGTATTTAAAGATTTGGAATTAAAACATTCTGATGTTTGGTAACACAGTTGTATTCACTGGCCAATCATTAGATCAATATGGAATTTAAAGGACAAAATTGTTCCTTGATGGACATTGACTGTGACCCCTTCCTAATATTCCTAATGAAGAATTGAAGACAAACTTTATGTTTATCATTGGAAGCATTGTAATTTTTTGTTTGTACATGAAATGTATGTTCATCTTTAATCTTTTCAAACAAAGCACACATCCCTGCACTAGTGATACGATTAAAAAAGAGTTATACTAGTTAGTGGTGTATTGAAATTTTAGACTCTCTGTTTCTTATGTTTAGGTTGTTAAAACTAGGAGTTATTTAACTGTTTAATGTTGTTTCTCATAATTACGAATTTTAACATGTAATAAATAAAAACATTCTTACAACTTAAAGTAGTGTTTTTGAACTTTAAAATGTCATTATTATTATTATTATTATATATGAAATAATTATAGAAACTAATGAAAAATATATGAAAATTAAATTAAATTAAAAATAAGTAGTAATATTAAATTACTGAGAAAAATTAAATGAAGCTAATGATGAAATGGGCCGCCGCCATGACCAAATTTCCCGGGCCGGTTTCTTAAGCCAGTCCGACCCTGTTTGTTGTTTAATTTTATTTAAACAAATTGAAAAATCCAGCCTAAAAAAAAAACAGTGTTCCGCTAAATACTCCCAATGTGTGGAGTGTTCCGTTCCGATATATAGGTTATCTTTCAAATTATGCTATGAAAAGTATTTGTAAAACTTCCTTATAAAGGTCTAGGGCCAGGCTAACACAATTACAAAATTTTGTTTTAGATGTGGTACCGGTATGCTGCAAAACCCAAACAGCTACCGTCCAAAAATTATCACGCTACATGTACAGATTTTAAAAAAATTAAATGTTAGCTCCTCCCACTGTGATTGTCATGACTGGGATTTAGTTTAATATGGGCAATTGAGCTTTTAAATAGATCTATATGAGTATCTATAAATAAACAAAATGGGTAAACTGATCGTAACGTAGCAGTTTTTTGTGCATTGAAATTTCTTGTGACCAATGTTAGGACTGTCGACCTACTAACCCCGTCTGGCCTACGATTCGGCTGCACTCGGGATCTAGTCGGCTCAATGACGCATGAGGGCTCATGCATATTAATGAGATCTGGTACACACGGCCGTTCACTTTCTTGGCTATATTATCAGTCTCACTCCTGCTTCGTTGTCTAGATAGACGCCAGTGTTTTCATTTTGGACTAGACTCTCAAAGCTACTTGGAGATAAAATAAGGTTGATTATTCTGGCAGGCCTGTTCTGATATTGTGAATTGTGTAGCATACAATAGCTTTAGCCATGCCAGCCACTACAGAACAACTAACTAAATATGAAAAGGTAACACATTTTTTTTTTACAAATAGATCTATTGAGAAATGTTTAACCTAATTATTTGTATGAGAATATAGGCTATAACTTGTGCATACATTTTTTAAATCAATTATAAATGTGTTATACTATGTTTTGCTATTGTTTTATGATACATGATAAATCTGATTTTACAAGAATTAAATATTTTTTTGTATAATTTAAGAGTGGCTGCATCAATTATAAATATTTAGACTACAACTGTACAACTTTTTGGACTGCAGTCAACGTGACCAATATTTGTTATAATTAGGGCCTACATGGATTTGTTTATAATATTTAGTTAAAAGAGTATAAATATGATATTGTTACTAAATCATTTGATGTTGTTAGTTGTTAGTTATAGGGAGAATAGTGTGATTTTATTAACGATGATGCAATCAAAATAGGCTATTAGATCGAATTATCAGCATAAACAAAGGATTTAGAAACATTATACAAATAAAAGCTCTTCCTTTGTGTTCGGTAATAAAATAAAACATTTAAACATTAGTATTTAACTATTTGGTTGCCAATAATAAACGTTTGTGTGTGAAACATGCATCAGATGTACCCCTTCCATTTTAAATTCCTGTTGTTGAACAACCTGGCAAATAAAAGCAACTAGATCGAGTCTAGATCCAGTTGGATGTTTTCCAAAATCGTTATTTGACGTACCAGACCTCGCAGTTTTTGATTGGATGAAACGGAGTGTGTGTCAACACACCCCCAGTCGAGGTTGAAAAAAATGTCTTCATCCAAGGTCAAAGTAATGCGCGCTGGTATTAATACATATGTTGTTAGTTTCGAGGTTGGGGTCAAACTGTATGTCAGAAATGTTCTCAAGTTAGAGGAATAGACCTAGTCTAATTACCTTCAGAGCATAAGAAAAAACAAAAAAGTTTACTTAGCATAAAGTCATATTTGTACGTCGGTAGTATAGATCTAGAAGTCAATAGAGGCCAATAAACAATTTTATTGCTAACATAATATTAAATTGTAAAACAAGAAAAAAGGCATAGAAAGTGCCTGTTATTGTGTTCAGAGGCGGCGCAAGGCGGTGTGGGCGACTGCGGTTCAACCCAATCCACTACTTGAACTGCTATTCAAAAAACTGACCACATCGAAGATGTCAAAAACATTAATCAAATAAGGAATTCCTATGATTCCTATGCTAAATATTTTCTTCTTGCTAAAAAAAAAAAGCTCAAATGCAGGAGCGTAGCTAGAAATTTCCCATGTTTGGGGGCCCGGGGGTTGACCTCTTTGGGGCCCCCTGCATTTTGCGTAATACTTAATTTTTAATGTAAAAAAACACTCATTTGGGGGCCCCCCTCAAGTGGGGGCCCGGGGGGATTTTCCAATTCTCCCCCCTCTTCTCCCCACCTTATTATATAGCTACGCCACTGCTCAAAAGTTATTTTGCCATACATCATCCGGAAAATTGTATCGGCGAATAGTTAACTAACCCAATATTATATACCGAGAGAGCTTAACAAATGGGTTAAATATACAAAACTGTTGTTTCCAAGGCTACGACAATGGTGATGATAGGTGGTGCCCAAGAAACTTATTTTTGTTTAGGTTTAGTCCAACAGTACAAAGTATTCCAAAAAAAGAGAATAGTCAGTAAGAGCAACCCTTCCAACTTTTAGAATCATACGAAGAATTACAAAACCTGATTCCTTATTTACCACATGTCATTAAAGATACTAAGCAGCTACTATAATACAGAAAAATAATCGAAAGGAAATTTAGGCCAAAATTATCTTTGGAATTTTGTTAAGAATTTTCCATCATTTAGGTGACTGCATTTTGCATGATAGTTAATATTTAATGTAAAAAAAAAAACACTCATTTGTGGCCCCCTCAGGGGGGGATTTTCACATTCTCCCCCTTCCTCCCCCACCCTAGCTACGCCACTGCTATAAAAACTAAACTCCACAAGAGTGCCTCGCAAAATAAACTTCGCCCACATATAATTTAAGTCTTGCGTCGCCACTGATTACGTTACATGATATAAAGTAGATTTACACTAGTTTAGAGGAACATTAATAACCGATGTTATCCCCAATTTCTTTCTCTCTTTGATTTAGGAAATATTATACTAGTTTTGTGTCAAATGCAATCCATCTAATTAGAACTCGGACTAGACTCTACATTACCCTACTAAAAAAAAACATCAAAAAATGATAATAAAATCGTTTTCAATAGGCCTTAATGTATCTTGAAATTCAAATGCGTTTAAAACTTTGGAAAATATAATTGTTGAGGTTACAGAGGCCTCGCATATTGCATATTGCATCATTTTGTTTTGCAGATTTTGTTTTCTCATATTGATATAAATATATGCTACATGTGGACTTTGTAAAATCATTCGCTTTATTGTTTTATTATAATTATTAAGTTAAGAACGAGCTAATGTTTGATATGATTTTAATGTTATTAATGTTTGAAAGTAATTGTATGCAACGTTTACGGGTGAAGTGTAGGAAAGAAAAATAGCAAACAAATAATTAATTAATATTAAAAAATACAAGCAGCCGCATAAAGCCCCGTCACCCAAGCGTGAAACGGTGTTAAATTACAGCGAAGATACACTACACAACACTAAAATTGTGCTACTTTAGCTCCAACTATATTTTTTGTTTAAAACTTTTAATCAAGAGTTTAAAATAGACATATTAGGAAACAAATGCTTATCTGGTTCATTCTGAAACCAAGGACGGCTGTGGAATCTTGAGACCCATTAAGAATTGCCAGCGAAGAATCATTATTGGCTTCTTATGTCGTTTGACTGTATCACAATGTATGTGATGATTACAACAAAATCGCGGGTTCAGATTCAAGACACAGTGCATCGTACACTTTGCAGCCCCTTAGAGCCGGATCTGTTGGGACGTCATGGGGATAGAGAGGGCTGGCGTGGTCAACTGTTGAGAAGTCTTGGGG
>JADKLZ010038870.1:0-16823 GCA_021533235.1 Biomphalaria straminea
AAGACTTTGCTTTCTAAATAAAATAAGACTAAGAAAAAAAAAAAAAAGGGAAGGAAAAACTGACCAATCAGCTTGCTTAGTGGTTAAATGTGTATTTTTGAGTTCAAGTTCACTTTTAAGTCATGGAAAACATTAAATGATCATTTGATGAAGAAGGAAGAGCAAAGGGGAAAAAAATGTTTGCTTTTAAGAATGCATGAACTGCACAATGTTTTGATTATGTTGTGCAAAACTATTTTCCATACTAAACTATTATATGAAATAAATACAAGAAAAAAAAAAATGATAGCAGACTTACTGTCTACAGATTCTTTTGTAGTAGCTTGAACATTCAAATATAAACAACGGTCTCTAGAAAACAAACAATTAGCGTCAAAAGTTACATCAATTCAATTGATCACAAGTGCTATTTCTTAAATGCTTCCAATCTAACAATATGATTTTCAACACACCTTGGATTTCTGGCTTTTTCATCTGGTGCCATATATCTACCTCTGGTAGTTACTGCAGCCCCACTAGCTTTTGATATCTATGAAGTATATAACTAACATTTAATAATAATAATACAAGTTTTAAAATACTGAAACAATGTTATAGTTGTTGTTAAGATTTTTTTTTTTTTACAAAATCTCACCTCTTCTTGGGTAGTCCCCCTAGTGAGAGTATTACGACAAGCTGTTGTAAGATTATTAATTTCAACTTCAGCAACAACTAAACAATTTGGTCCACCTGCCTGAAGCAAAGCAAAAGTCATGTGATTTGTGTAATTGGGTTTTGTTGTTTTTTTTTCAATAATGGAAATTGATCTACTTACCATTATTTATTGACTTTCTTTATACCACCCACATTTTAAATACTTTCCAAGAAGCTTTAACTCTTTTCTCTTTACCTTTAAAGTACTAATTGACTAATTTAAAACAAAAATGTACAGATAAAAAACATATATATATATTTCTGAAATTATATATACACACATATATATATATATATATATATATATATATATATATATATATACGTTGCCTGCGACGCATAATGTGCATCTCCTGGAGGGATCGTGTCACCAACCAGGACGTTTTGACACGAGCCAACATGCACAGCATCTATGCTCTCCTTCAACAGAGAAGACTACGCTGGCTGGGTCATGTCACGCGCATGCCAGATGGAAGAATCCCGAAAGACATCCTATACGCTGAGCTAGCAGAGGGAGCCAGACCTAAGGGCCGCCCAAGATTAACTTACAGAGATGTCTGCAAGCGAGACATGAAGGCAACGGGCATCGACCAAAGCATGTGGGAGGAGATAGCCCAAGACCGAACAGCATGGAGACAGACTGTGCGTGCTGACACGAACTTTGCTGAATGCAAAAGAAATGAAGCTGCATCGGCCAAGAGAATGAAAAAGAAAGCTTCCCTGCTGTCAGCCAGCCCTAAAACTGAGGAATATAAATGCACGAACTGTGGCAAACTATGCAAATCCAGAATTGGCTTGATCAACCACTCCAGATTCTGCCCCGTCTCAAGACGTAACCAAAGCCAGTGACTCATCTCGGCGCATCCATTGTCTTCCGAGACAGAAGGAGCCATATATATATATATATAAATATAATAATTATCAAAATGAAGTACCATTTTAACTTAAAAGAAAAAAAAGATACTTTGATAATATTTTACCTTTTTAGTGATCACATTTGTAGCAATCTGAGTCTGGTTAGTCTTTAGCATTCCTTTAGAAATTAACATAGCAGTGACCTTAGCAGCTGCTTCTGCTGCAGCTTCAAGGCTACTTCTTTCTTCTTGATCCTCCTGACTGAACATACTATCATGACTGAAGATCACAGCTGAAAGAATATTATTTTTTTTAGCAAACATTTTCTATTTTAAATACACACAAAAAAATATTAACCGTTTTTACACATTTGTTAAACACTGAAGTAAATGGGTATGCTCAGGCCTAAACTAAGACCAAAGGGTATGCTCAGGCCTAAACTGAGACCAAAGGGTATGCTCAGGCATGAACTGAGACCAAAGGGTATGCTCAGGCCTACCTAAACTGAGACCAAAGGGTATGCTCAGGCCTGCCTAAACTGAGACCAAAGGGTATGCTCAGGCCTACCTAAACTGAGACCAAAGGGTATGCTCAGGCCTGCCTAAACTGAGATCAAAGGGTATGCTCAGGCCTAAACTGAGACCAAAGGGTATGCTCAGGCCTAAACTGAGACCAAAGTGTATGCTCAGGCCTAAACTGAGACCAAAGTGTATGCTCAGGCCTAAACTGAGACCAAAGGGTATGCTCAGGCCTAAACTGAGACCAAAGGGTATGCTCAGGCCTAAACTGAGACCAATCATCATTGAAGGCATGAACACTGACCTGTAACATCCAAATGTGTGGGCAGTTTGGACCAATAGCTTTATTGCCATGTCACAAGTTTGTACTATGTGGCAGCAAGCAATTTGTATTCAATCAAAAAATTACAAATGATCTTGCATAAACAGTCCGTAACCACCATAAACTATCCCAAACCATTAAATTTTTTTATTTATAAGAGAGAGTTTGTTTTTTCTCCAATGTATTTCTTAAATTCCTAATTAAGGTAGTCGACTCTCACCATTGCACCAAAGAATAAAAAATCTAGTCTTCTACATCCACAACTGACACATTAATTTTCTAATTCAAATTGTAACTAATTTTATAAAGCAACTAGAATACTTCAACTAGTCTAATCAGAGAATGGAAACCTCTATGTATAGATATGTACATAGAAAAATGCAATAGACATAAGATTTACTATGATATGATAAAGATCTAAAACCAATTATTACTAATAGCAATATGAAACCCTGCTAAACCAAAGCAAATACACAGGATATTTGGGGCACTAGACATATGTAGTTATACAGAGACTATACATTAATTAACTACATAAATACAAGCAAAAATATCTAACATCACATACTTCACATATAGTATAACTATCTATTTACAGGCATTCAAGGTTTAGACTTAGTCCTTGACAACAGAGTTTTCTACATCTCGATCAGCTATTTCCAAACTGGGTTTGTGCGGAACCTGAATAGGCTATTATAGGTGTTTTAACTACTACTGGAATAATTAGCTAGTAGGCCAACAAGTGAGTTAATCTCTGATAAATAAATAAGCAAAATAGGCAAATCTAGATCTATACTTATTCTATAGGCAGGCCTATAGCCTATAGAGTACGTTTTATGCGCTCCTAGCAGTACAAACACCTATATAGGAATATAGGCCAAAAATTCTAAACTTGACTTTGACAGTGCATTATTTGATAATGGTTTGACATAGGAAAGAAAATGATGTGCATCAAAATTGTCTTTAGTTTAAGGAGAATAAGAATGATTACTTATATTTGTATCCCTGACAGCTCTAACATGTATAAAATTTGTTATTTATATTTTAAGTAAAAGATATCATGTGTCTTCATTTAATCCAAACAAATTTTTTAAAACTTAATTTGATTCCAAACACCAAAATTTATTCCGAAACGTCTCTATATTTTGGCATCAATAAACTCAGATTTTACTTCTATATTAATATAAACTAAATATTAAAATCCCCTCACAAGAAATAAAGATGTTTTCAAATTATGCATAAATACTTATTAAATACACAAAAAAAATAATTTTTTAATACCTTTTACTTGACTCTACCTAAATTAGGTCACAGGGATTGTGACGTCTACACTGACTTTTAGACTGTTATTTTATAAAATAAATGATATATAATATATAATTTTAAATTATAATATATATGTTTGGATGTCTGTGGGTTTTTTTTGTTTATAATTCATTTTTATAATACATTAGCCACTAGACATATTACCCGTGGCCCGTGATTTGCGTATCACTGTACTGACTACTGTAGTGTAGATATAGTCGCAGAGTGTTTTGGAGACAATTAGTGGAAATAATAATTATAATGCTATTTATATAAATTATAAGAAAGCAAATGTGTGAATTTAAAAAATAGTATCATGATCAAAATAGCTTATCGACCTAAATCCATTTTTTTAATAAAATATTTGCTTGTTATATCGTAGGTCTAGATACATATATATATATATATATATATATATATATATATATATATATATATAAATATATAGAAATTATATATATAGATCTATATATAAATATATGGAAATTATATATATTATATATATATATATATTAATATATATATTATTATAGAATAATATAGATTTATTTTATAGATCTAGATTTCTAGATCTATTTACTTCATGACATTAATTAGTCATAATTTAGATCTGGAATCTTGATTAGAAAATTTTAGATACTATTAATCTATTATTATAATAAAAGTTTTTATAAATATAATATAGATGTGCGCCCATCACCATCACCTAAAATGAATTCAATGGACAGTATGCTCAGGCCTCAGGGCATAGTATGGTTCAAGACAAGCTTCTTATAAGTTATAGATCTATTAATTAATTTTTTTTAATGTATCATGTATGTTGTTAGATTGTTAGTATATAAACTATATTTAATAGATCTATCCCCCAGATATAGACTATAGATAGTATAGTATAGTACTAGTAAAACTAGTATAGAAGATAGTCTATAGTTAGGGCCTCATGTATCCTGTCCAATCATTATCATAGTAATAGTAGTAATTAGTAGTGACAGTAGTGTGTTTTCAGGCCACATATCATAAATATCATATACAGTCATCATTCAAATAATTCATCATGATCAAGTCAAGATTGAAGATAGCATGATCATGATGATCAACTTGATCTTGAATTGAATCACTCATAAGTGAAGTCTCATTCACTGAGTGACTGACTTGGAAGTTGATTTACAAGGATTTTTTTTTTTGATTCTTGAATTCTTCTCCATTCAATATAGATCTAGTTTTCAATTAAGTTTTTATGGTAATACACTACAGATTATAACCTAGATCTAATAGATGTATTATATATTATATTCTAGATCTATATACTAACTATATAGAATAGATCTAGATCTACTAGACTAGATAATAATAGCGATTTACCATACGCGTCGCCATCTTGCTCGTAGAGCTCGAGATCTATATATACTAGATAGAGTCTATGCCAGGAGTTTACAATTGTTCCTAAGTATGCCAAATTAATTTTTAATTTTTTAAAATATTAATGTATTAAAATGCTTCTTTACGTCTATATATATCTATATATTTTAATAATAGATCTAGATTCTAACTAGTTTTTTAACTAATCTGAATCGGCAACAATACAGACTCAAGATATAGAGACTAATCTCGCCTAGATTTTTTAATCTCTATTTTAAAAACTATGCCTCATTATATGCCCCTTCAATAATCAATAATCTATCTATAGGCCTACTATATCACATAGACTCTAGATAGAGAAACAGAATGAGAATAAACAGATCTTAAATCTAGTCTATTTTATAGATCAAGTCTAGATTTAAGTAGATCTATACTATATATCTAGACTCTATACATCAAAATTAAATTACATCAATATTTTTTCCCAGCCCGTAAGCCTGTCTGTTCCCAGCTGATTGTTATTGTAAAAGAATGAAAAAAAAAATAATAATAATAAGGGAGATAATAGATGTATTAACGTCATAGATAAATGTCATAGAAGACGACTAGATCTATGACGTCTATATCTAGATCTATCATCAGTCTATGATCAAGGGGTAGATCTAGATCTATATGTCTATATGGTTTTTATTGTCATAACATATTAACATCTATATATAGACTCTAGATCTAATATTATATTACAACAACACAATAATTGAATAAATGTCTAGTCAGTCTAGATGATCTAGAACTAGATCTAGATCTACGTACGGCTAGATCTAGGATTCTAGGTCTAGAGTCTAGAGACAGAGTGGCTAGAGATTAAATTATTTATTATATTTTATATTTATTATTATATTATATTTTGTGTCATGAAATAAAGTATAATTATCCAAGTAATCAACATAACCTTTTTTAAAAATTATATTATAGATGTAGATCCATATCTGAACAGAAAATCAAAATGCATATAATATCAGGCTTTCACATTGGCATTCCTAAAGTTGTATATTATAATTATATAGAATTTTTAAAATGCAATCTAAAAAAAAAAAACAGCAAATTTTCCTTTATTCCTATAATATGCAGTCTTGTTTACTAGCTTAGTACGTAAAATTAGTTATTTATCTTACATACTAACATAGCTCAAATTTTGTGTCATGAAATAAAAGTGTGATAAATGGAGCCCACTCACTTAATCCCTCTTGGTCTTGGTCATTATTATTATTACTATTAAATATTATTGGCACATATAGAAAGTATGTAATGGCCCTGTTAAAAAGGCTTGACTTTAACACACTCATTTAAAATCTTATAATCTAAAATATAGAAGTCTTTGCATATATGATTTGACCTGTGAATTATAGCTGATAAGAATAGCCTACACTATCTTTATTGTGTCTCCTCCCATGAAACATGCAGGTAGGGCCACAATTTAGTCATCCCCATTATTTGCACCCACATTGACATTTCTTTGCTTGGTCATGGTTGCAAGATCTGTTTTCTGGATTCAGCCTTTATCTATAGATATAACTGATACATTATTACTTAATTTGCCCATTAGTTGTAGCCCAAATGCTAAAAAAATATCCACCATCCTAATAAAAATGTTTTACATGCGCATTCTAAACAAATTCTTTTTTCTTTCATGTGTATATAGAATTTATATTTAAACACACACTTGTTCAAACAGCTATTTCTTTTTAAAAAAAGGAAGTTACAAATTTTATTTATAAGGTGTTTTTTTTTTTATTATTTTCAACTTGTTTACCTAGAAATAAAAGAAAATAGACATTTACTTTAATAATTTTGTCCACTTAGAACTATTACTAGTTTAAGCTCCGAAGAATTAGAAACAAATGAACACATAATAATGCCATGAATATGCGTTTAGACTTAGCCTTTAAAAAATGTTTGTTTTACATGTTTCGGAAATTCCTTCAGAGTTGAAGATAGTTATTTCCTAGTCCAAACCTCCCGCAGGACGACGGGAGATGGGAGCGGACAGGGTTTGAACCCGGGACCATCGGTAAATCGATACGACAGTCCAGCATGCAAACCGCTCGACCAGGCAGCCATCTGTAAAAGTATTAAACAACTAAACTAATTTATTAATGATATTTGTTTTACTATTTTTTTACCCCCAAAATATTTTTTTATATTATTCTTTGTGCCTTTGCAATTTTTCTTTACAGAAACTTTTTGGAAAACCTATTTAAAGCTGTCTCAGTATAATGGAATCTCAAAACAAACCAAATGATCCTTCAGTGTCAACTGAGATGTCAAAGCAGTCACTAACAAAAGATCATGCACATTCTAACGCAAACTCATCAACAGTCAAAAATACAGTAACAAAATCTCCAGCCACAGGTTGGGCTAGCATGCCTTCAACTCCTGTATTCCGTGCTGTTAATTTTGAACTCTATGTAAAACCAGTTGAGTTTAATTTTTTTTTATTTTTCAATTGTAATAAAAGGAAGTGGTAACTACATGGTTATAAGCCAAATTTTTGTGGAATGGGTCTAAGAATCTAGTCCTGATTGAGAGAGGTCAACAAGATAATCCAGCTTCCTTTGGGCTTTCGACTTCAGTATGCAGTTTGAAGTTTGTTGGTTGTTCAAATACTAGTGGATTTCAGTTCACCTAACCTCTAGATCACTTCATTATGAAGTGGAAAAATTTTTAATGTAACAAAGTTTGTTTTCCTCTGTTAATGGCATTAGATTAAAAAAACAAAATGAAGATTTTATGTTCAGAATTTAAATTCTTTTGAATTAAACAAATTCATTACTTGGTTTTCTTTTATAGGTAACAAAAAATTTCTGACAGCAATGCATAAAATTTTAAAATATTAATTGTTCATCTTATCTTATATAATAAGATGTTACAGAAGTTACTTCAAAAGAAGATGATTACGTCCTGTGCGTCATGCATTCAGTCATGCATATTAACCAATGACTTAAAGTCACTGGTTTTCCTGGCCAGCTCAGGCAACCCATTCCATGCTCTAATAACACTAGGGTAGAAGGAGCATTTGTACAAATTTGTCTTAGCATATGGAACAAAGAATATGTGCCTTAATCTTTGTGTCTTTCTGAGTATTTTATTAAATTTTGTATTTGAAGATTATGGTTCAGTGTTTTATGTATAATTGCTACTTTACTTTTGAGTCTTCTATCCTGAAGGCTTTCTAAATTAAGTGATTTTACTAAAGGTGTTACTCAAATGTGAATATTCATTTGTTATTAATCTCACTGCTCTATTTTGTGTCTGTTCTAGTTTCTTAATGTTTTCGTGAGTTGAGGGGTCCCAAACAGAGGATGCATATTCTATTATTATTATTCATTTAAATAAGATGTCTCTACATATCCTTGTATGATTGCTTTCCTGAATAGTCCAAACACTTCCTTTCTTAAGTAATTAATAAAAAATATGCTTGTAATCAAATATTGTAAATTTGTGTAAGATTCAAATTGTGATAAATATACAAAGTTCTAATTCTATGCTAATTCAACTAAATCCTTTTTTTTTCTTTAGAATACAGTCACCATGATTTGTGGTGTGTTGGCGTTCAGCACTTGTGTTGGTTATATTGCCTACATGAATTTAAAAGATGATTCAAAAAAAGAGACTTATGTGACTTTAGACCTTGATGGTAAAACAACAGTTCGACCTAAAACTTCCAGATGGGATTAATGATGTTGTTTTTTTAGGGTTGGTTCAGGTTGGGAAAAGGGGGATTAAAAAAAGATTAAAGGCTTTTTTTATGTACTACACGTTTTTGTTTGCTTTCTTTGTTTATTGTTGAATGGTGATAACAACTTTAAAACATTTTTAAAATTAAAAATAAAATATAAAAATAGTTTATACCAGCATCTGTAATGAAAATTAGAGTTTTATGGATATAAAATAGATAAAAGAAAAAAAAAGATAATAAACAGAAAAAATACAAACAATTGTAAAAAAAAATATTTTAGGTCAGAAGTCATAATGTACTTGTTTTTTTTTTTGTTTTTTTTTTTACAAACCTCACATCAATTCACTCTGTCTGTCTGTCAGGTCTAAAGTTTGTAATTATTATTTCTCCTCCGACACCCAATCCCGGATCAAGCTGAAATTTTGTGCAATTTCTTTTAGCTGAAAACACAAGAATCAATTATGAAAATTAACCAGTTAGCTAATTAAATATTGGTAATTAATTATTTTGTTTGCTACCCGTATCTCCCCACCCAATTTTCCAGATAAGTGATAGGATCACAGTGTATTGAGAAAGCTAAAAGCATGAAATAGCACTAAACAAAAATCGCACAAATTTATTCTTGATGGTATGGATCTATTACAAATGTAATTACATGACTGATTTAAACTAATTATAGAATTAAACTTTGGATAAGCTTTTTAAAAAAGAATTTTTTTATGTTGCTTTTTTTTTTTTTTCATTTAACAAATTGTAGTTAAATCAACTGAATATTCAAGATGTTAGTTTTTAGGGCCAATTTATTGCATTATCTAAAAACTTAGAAAATGATCAAGACTAAGTTAAATCATTTGCACTTAGTCTTCTTAGTCATTGAAGTAGTAATCTTTTTCTACTTGCTTGGAACAGTTATGAACTAGAGGCATTGTTCAAAGGTGGCAAGTGGGGCAACCATCACTGTCAACTCATCATACAAATATTTGTTATACAGATCATTCTGTTTTCACTCATATGAACAGACTTGTAGCTGCACTAATAGACCTTATGAATAAACATGGATATTTGTACTATTTTGCATCCGTGGTCAAGGTAGCTTATAATTTATATTGTCCTGCGGAGGTAAGCAGCAAACTACCAACAGCCTTTAATGTTAGTTCCTATTCTATTTTAAAATAGTTTCTAACAAATTCTATTAGTAGAATTTTGCTGATACTTTATTCAACATTCTAAAGTTATTATACCTATGAAGTCCTAGAAATAAAACCGAAGAAAATAAATGGCATTTCTAAAATGTGGAGGATAAACTTGCACTAATAGTTCTGTAAAGGCAACATTGGGTAAATTTAATGAGGGATAATCGTGGTCTGAATCTCCGGTAATTCTGACGGATTACCTCCCTTTGATATTACGACTGTTGTAGTCTAATCTAGGTATAGTATCTAAAGTTGTGCATATTTATGCATATTTAATTTGAAAACATATTTCGCATTTTGTTTACATGTACTTTGTAGAGTCAATGTAGTTAACTGATTTGAAATAAAAAAAAAAACAACTCCAGATAGTTTGGGGAAAAAGTTATTTTATTCACTAACTTATTTAGATTTATTTCTTTATTTTTATAATCCTTTTATGAAATACGTTGCCAACAATGTGTCTTAATAGTCCTCTCGCAAGCCTGCTTGCTTTTTCGTAATTTTACGAGATATCTTTTGTTGGATGTCTAAAATTTCATTTTGAGTATTCTTAATTAGTTTAATTAGGATGATATGCAATATGACCAAACTAATTTTGATGAGAGGGAGTTCTTGTTCACTCTTGCTGGCATTGAGTCCCAACAGCCGAATCAAAGCTGAACTTTACCTGACAAGAAGAAGATCGACCCTATGCCTATGGTGAGTTTTCAAATCGGTATAAAAACAAAGTAGTTCTTCGTGGTAAGAAAATAAATTCTATAACATCACTTTGAATTTTGAACTGACCTAAATTATTAGGCCTACTCCAATTTGAAACAAAAATACAATAAAGGATAACAATTTTATGATTTCTGGTCGATACCACAATATTTTAACAAACTATTTGTTCGAAGCAGGATTTCCTTATTACGTTTCAGCAAAGTGAAAGACTAGAAACAGGATTGACGCCATGCCAGATTTTAGGACTCATATTGCCAATATTGTATTTAATAAAGTAAAAAAATAAACGTTCCCTTTCACCTTGTGGTCTATAGGGCAGATGATGTAAAGGTCATCTGATTCTGTGGCCCACGGTTAATGAGGGTGTCATGTGGCCAGCACAACGACCAACCGCCTTTACTTTTCCCCAACTAATGTCAGGTACCCATTAGAGCTGGGTGGACTCAAGGGCGCCCGAAAATCCCGAAATAAAAATCCCAGTCTTGACCAGGATTCGAACTCGGGACCTCCAGTACGGAAGCCAAGCGCTTTACCGCTCAGCCACCGCGCCCTCATCGTATTTAATACGTGAGAAATAATTCTTAATTAGAATATAGTTGTTTTGTTGTCAGGCTTGGACTGGGCCGCCGGGACACCGGGAAATTCCCGGTGGGCCGGCGGCTGCCAACTGCCAAAAGAAAGTTATTATATTTTTCGTTTTAACTGAAATTACCGTTGATTATATGATAGCTTCAAATAATAGTTTGTATTGAAAATAACCAAACTGAAACAGCAAAATCATTACTTTACGTAACGACGTTGCTTGTGAGAAGTCGTTTTCAAAATTGAAATACATTTCGAATAGATTTAGAAATGTGCTTAATAACCAGTCAACTTTACAATCATTCATGCTGATGTCTTGTCAGAAGGACCTTCTTCCAAGAATCAACAACATTGAAATCATTGATGTTTTAGCATCGACTAGTGCAGGGGTGGGTAAATTACGACCCGCGGGCCACATGCGGCTCGCCGAAGTGTTTTATGCGGCCCACGAAAACCTAAATAAATCATTGTAAATATTAGAGACATTATTGAAACTTTTAATTCTTATCATTTGTAATGAAGAGGCTAAAGAAACATTGTCTCCAAACGTCTTTCTAAAGAGTTTTGAAAAAAAAAACGTAGATTATATTCAATAACAATTCTATATGCCTAATACTATAATATACAATACTATATAAATTCAGTAAAAGACATAAGTCCAGGCCAGTATTTATTCAATGCTATGGAGAAGTGTAGAAAGAGTTGGGTTGGTTTGTACAAGATGGTAAGGGTAAAAACTGATGGAGCTTTGACTGAGAAAAAACAACTTTTTAAATAACATAAAGAAAATATCCCAACCATAGACTAGTAACTGGAATTTTTACACTAAGCTACATTAAATTCGCTATACTTTGAGGGGACATTACATATAATTCATATAAGCTCAGAGGCCGTCCCAAGTCATTGTCAAAGTATGCTGCTGCTAAGGTCAATGATTGTTAGAATGGCTCGCTATGAAATTGATGTCTAATATTAAACAAAAGGAATAGCGAAACTTGTACTACATGTTATTGTTCGAAGTACATTAGGTCTTTAATAAATTGCATTTTTTTTCCCTTTATTTTGTATAATTCTTATTTTATTCGGGGCCACCAAATTCACTTTGCCTATATCCTCCAATTCTAAAAATTCTAAAAAAAATTCCCGATTGGCAGTTCCGAAAAGTATTTAAAGATTTGGAATTAAAACATTCTGATGTTTGGTAACACAGTTGTATTCACTGGCCAATCATTAGATCAATATGGAATTTAAAGGACAAAATTGTTCCTTGATGGACATTGACTGTGACCCCTTCCTAATATTCCTAATGAAGAATTGAAGACAAACTTTATGTTTATCATTGGAAGCATTGTAATTTTTTGTTTGTACATGAAATGTATGTTCATCTTTAATCTTTTCAAACAAAGCACACATCCCTGCACTAGTGATACGATTAAAAAAGAGTTATACTAGTTAGTGGTGTATTGAAATTTTAGACTCTCTGTTTCTTATGTTTAGGTTGTTAAAACTAGGAGTTATTTAACTGTTTAATGTTGTTTCTCATAATTACGAATTTTAACATGTAATAAATAAAAACATTCTTACAACTTAAAGTAGTGTTTTTGAACTTTAAAATGTCATTATTATTATTATTATTATATATGAAATAATTATAGAAACTAATGAAAAATATATGAAAATTAAATTAAATTAAAAATAAGTAGTAATATTAAATTACTGAGAAAAATTAAATGAAGCTAATGATGAAATGGGCCGCCGCCATGACCAAATTTCCCGGGCCGGTTTCTTAAGCCAGTCCGACCCTGTTTGTTGTTTAATTTTATTTAAACAAATTGAAAAATCCAGCCTAAAAAAAAAACAGTGTTCCGCTAAATACTCCCAATGTGTGGAGTGTTCCGTTCCGATATATAGGTTATCTTTCAAATTATGCTATGAAAAGTATTTGTAAAACTTCCTTATAAAGGTCTAGGGCCAGGCTAACACAATTACAAAATTTTGTTTTAGATGTGGTACCGGTATGCTGCAAAACCCAAACAGCTACCGTCCAAAAATTATCACGCTACATGTACAGATTTTAAAAAAATTAAATGTTAGCTCCTCCCACTGTGATTGTCATGACTGGGATTTAGTTTAATATGGGCAATTGAGCTTTTAAATAGATCTATATGAGTATCTATAAATAAACAAAATGGGTAAACTGATCGTAACGTAGCAGTTTTTTGTGCATTGAAATTTCTTGTGACCAATGTTAGGACTGTCGACCTACTAACCCCGTCTGGCCTACGATTCGGCTGCACTCGGGATCTAGTCGGCTCAATGACGCATGAGGGCTCATGCATATTAATGAGATCTGGTACACACGGCCGTTCACTTTCTTGGCTATATTATCAGTCTCACTCCTGCTTCGTTGTCTAGATAGACGCCAGTGTTTTCATTTTGGACTAGACTCTCAAAGCTACTTGGAGATAAAATAAGGTTGATTATTCTGGCAGGCCTGTTCTGATATTGTGAATTGTGTAGCATACAATAGCTTTAGCCATGCCAGCCACTACAGAACAACTAACTAAATATGAAAAGGTAACACATTTTTTTTTTACAAATAGATCTATTGAGAAATGTTTAACCTAATTATTTGTATGAGAATATAGGCTATAACTTGTGCATACATTTTTTAAATCAATTATAAATGTGTTATACTATGTTTTGCTATTGTTTTATGATACATGATAAATCTGATTTTACAAGAATTAAATATTTTTTTGTATAATTTAAGAGTGGCTGCATCAATTATAAATATTTAGACTACAACTGTACAACTTTTTGGACTGCAGTCAACGTGACCAATATTTGTTATAATTAGGGCCTACATGGATTTGTTTATAATATTTAGTTAAAAGAGTATAAATATGATATTGTTACTAAATCATTTGATGTTGTTAGTTGTTAGTTATAGGGAGAATAGTGTGATTTTATTAACGATGATGCAATCAAAATAGGCTATTAGATCGAATTATCAGCATAAACAAAGGATTTAGAAACATTATACAAATAAAAGCTCTTCCTTTGTGTTCGGTAATAAAATAAAACATTTAAACATTAGTATTTAACTATTTGGTTGCCAATAATAAACGTTTGTGTGTGAAACATGCATCAGATGTACCCCTTCCATTTTAAATTCCTGTTGTTGAACAACCTGGCAAATAAAAGCAACTAGATCGAGTCTAGATCCAGTTGGATGTTTTCCAAAATCGTTATTTGACGTACCAGACCTCGCAGTTTTTGATTGGATGAAACGGAGTGTGTGTCAACACACCCCCAGTCGAGGTTGAAAAAAATGTCTTCATCCAAGGTCAAAGTAATGCGCGCTGGTATTAATACATATGTTGTTAGTTTCGAGGTTGGGGTCAAACTGTATGTCAGAAATGTTCTCAAGTTAGAGGAATAGACCTAGTCTAATTACCTTCAGAGCATAAGAAAAAACAAAAAAGTTTACTTAGCATAAAGTCATATTTGTACGTCGGTAGTATAGATCTAGAAGTCAATAGAGGCCAATAAACAATTTTATTGCTAACATAATATTAAATTGTAAAACAAGAAAAAAGGCATAGAAAGTGCCTGTTATTGTGTTCAGAGGCGGCGCAAGGCGGTGTGGGCGACTGCGGTTCAACCCAATCCACTACTTGAACTGCTATTCAAAAAACTGACCACATCGAAGATGTCAAAAACATTAATCAAATAAGGAATTCCTATGATTCCTATGCTAAATATTTTCTTCTTGCTAAAAAAAAAAAGCTCAAATGCAGGAGCGTAGCTAGAAATTTCCCATGTTTGGGGGCCCGGGGGTTGACCTCTTTGGGGCCCCCTGCATTTTGCGTAATACTTAATTTTTAATGTAAAAAAACACTCATTTGGGGGCCCCCCTCAAGTGGGGGCCCGGGGGGATTTTCCAATTCTCCCCCCTCTTCTCCCCACCTTATTATATAGCTACGCCACTGCTCAAAAGTTATTTTGCCATACATCATCCGGAAAATTGTATCGGCGAATAGTTAACTAACCCAATATTATATACCGAGAGAGCTTAACAAATGGGTTAAATATACAAAACTGTTGTTTCCAAGGCTACGACAATGGTGATGATAGGTGGTGCCCAAGAAACTTATTTTTGTTTAGGTTTAGTCCAACAGTACAAAGTATTCCAAAAAAAGAGAATAGTCAGTAAGAGCAACCCTTCCAACTTTTAGAATCATACGAAGAATTACAAAACCTGATTCCTTATTTACCACATGTCATTAAAGATACTAAGCAGCTACTATAATACAGAAAAATAATCGAAAGGAAATTTAGGCCAAAATTATCTTTGGAATTTTGTTAAGAATTTTCCATCATTTAGGTGACTGCATTTTGCATGATAGTTAATATTTAATGTAAAAAAAAAACACTCATTTGTGGCCCCCTCAGGGGGGGATTTTCACATTCTCCCCCTTCCTCCCCCACCCTAGCTACGCCACTGCTATAAAAACTAAACTCCACAAGAGTGCCTCGCAAAATAAACTTCGCCCACATATAATTTAAGTCTTGCGTCGCCACTGATTACGTTACATGATATAAAGTAGATTTACACTAGTTTAGAGGAACATTAATAACCGATGTTATCCCCAATTTCTTTCTCTCTTTGATTTAGGAAATATTATACTAGTTTTGTGTCAAATGCAATCCATCTAATTAGAACTCGGACTAGACTCTACATTACCCTACTAAAAAAAAACATCAAAAAATGATAATAAAATCGTTTTCAATAGGCCTTAATGTATCTTGAAATTCAAATGCGTTTAAAACTTTGGAAAATATAATTGTTGAGGTTACAGAGGCCTCGCATATTGCATATTGCATCATTTTGTTTTGCAGATTTTGTTTTCTCATATTGATATAAATATATGCTACATGTGGACTTTGTAAAATCATTCGCTTTATTGTTTTATTATAATTATTAAGTTAAGAACGAGCTAATGTTTGATATGATTTTAATGTTATTAATGTTTGAAAGTAATTGTATGCAACGTTTACGGGTGAAGTGTAGGAAAGAAAAATAGCAAACAAATAATTAATTAATATTAAAAAATACAAGCAGCCGCATAAAGCCCCGTCACCCAAGCGTGAAACGGTGTTAAATTACAGCGAAGATACACTACACAACACTAAAATTGTGCTACTTTAGCTCCAACTATATTTTTTGTTTAAAACTTTTAATCAAGAGTTTAAAATAGACATATTAGGAAACAAATGCTTATCTGGTTCATTCTGAAACCAAGGACGGCTGTGGAATCTTGAGACCCATTAAGAATTGCCAGCGAAGAATCATTATTGGCTTCTTATGTCGTTTGACTGTATCACAATGTATGTGATGATTACAACAAAATCGCGGGTTCAGATTCAAGACACAGTGCATCGTACACTTTGCAGCCCCTTAGAGCCGGATCTGTTGGGACGTCATGGGGATAGAGAGGGCTGGCGTGGTCAACTGTTGAGAAGTCTTGGGG
>JADKLZ010039023.1:0-12082 GCA_021533235.1 Biomphalaria straminea
TCATTATTTATCAATGCGGTTCATGGCGAAGCCTCGACGCCAAAAAAACGTTTTCTTGCATTCTCCACCGAAAAAACGCATTCTCCGGACCTAAAGCTCACCATTCCTACTATTAAAAAAGGTCCTTTTGAATAATGTTGAAAAATATTCTAATAATATCAATCCATAAAAAATATCCATCGCCCCCTCCCGACCTCACCATATCGGTCAGCATACTAGAGGAGGGGGGGGTGCGAAATAATCTAAAAATATGTAGCCTAGAAATATAAAATAATTAGTATATATTATTAACATAAGTAATAAATTAATATTTCATATATCAATTGTGTGAATTCTATACTAAAATTCGTCCGCCCCCAACCCGAAATTGGACCGCCCCCCCCCAACTCGAAAGCTTTGTCTCCGACGATCCTCCAGCTTAGGTGGTTTCATGGTATCATTACATAAAATGTTAAATAAAAGACACATAGACAATATAATTTCGACGAGAAAAGAAGAAAAAAAAATGAAAATTAACACCACCGTCTGTTTTATATTTAGATTCAGCCATGTTAAATATTAGTTATCTCTAGACCAAATTGAGCTATTAAAATGAGGTATTAAAATTTAAAATATGTTTTTCATTTCGATAATACATGAAATAATTAATGGCCTAGCTATAATAAAGTATATTTGTATGATATAATAGGGGATTCCATTAATGTGAGATTTTTATTAAACTCAATTCCTTCTTGAATGAGATCCACTCTCGTGGACCCCCATTTGGATGTCATGGACCCCCAATTCTTTTTTTCACTTTCGTGGACCCCTTGGAAGTCCTCGTGGACCCCTGGGGGTCCCTGTGGACCACTTTGGGAATCACTGCTCTAGATCTTGTAAACCTTAAGAAGATTGGAACAGAAATTAGTAAATACATTTTTTTGTTTGTTCTAAGAATGACATGGAGATGTGTTCAATCTACTCTTAGTATTACTAGATTTCTTATTACAACTTGATTCAACTCCAACTAGGTTTGTTTTATAAATGTCATATGTTCATTCAGAAATGATTACTTCGAGAACAAACCTCTTACAGGGGATGGCAGTGGCATGAATATAACTTGGGACCATTGTGTCAACAGTCCAGAATGCATACCACACAACCAGGCACTTGATAAGACTTGTAAAAAAAAAATAGTCAGGCTTTATTTATTACTGGCTTATACACATCTCTCTCTCTTGCTCTTCATAATTGTATATTTTGTTTTTGTATTATATTTATAGGAGTTTGATGCAATTGAGGAAGCAAAACTTCAGAAAATCAATAAGCATTTAAAGTAAGTTTTGACAAATAATAAATATTTGTATCTTTCTCTGAAATTCTTTGCAGTATTTTACTATATGTTTTCTATTAGTATAAATGTTACACATTACACTTGTTCACTCTCACAAGAAATGTGTAGCTTCTGACATGAAAGTGTTCCGACTTCTAATAGGCTAAATTAAGTTTTTCAACCATATCTGAAGCTTTAGATCCTACCCCCCCAACCCTTTTTGGAATACTCTTTTCAATGCTAATCCACCAGCATTTGATAATTCCACTGAAGACATATATCTCCATTCCAGATTCGATAGCAAACTTCTAAATATTGCTAGACTGAGGGCCAAAACTAAAACCAGAACAACCCTCATAAGAGACATGCTCTTCGCGGACGACACAGCGGTTGTGGCACACTCACAAGAGGAACTTCAGTTACTAATGTCCAACTTCTCTCAGGCCTGTAAAGAATATGGCATAACTATTATCACAAAGAAAACAAATGTTATGGGACCCCTTGCTACAGCACCTCCCTCCATCCTCATAGACGATAACAAGCTGGATGCTGTAAATGAATTCTTCTATCTGGGATCCACAATTCAAGACCACCTTTCTCTAGATGAGGAGATAAAAAAACGTATAGGGAAGGCTGCATCGATCTTTGCTAGACTCAGGTCAAGAGTTTGGGAAAACCAGAAGCTAACTACAGCTACCAAAATGGAAGTCTACAAGGCATGTGTTATGAGTATGCTGCTGTATGGCAGTGAATCATGGACCACCAATGCAAAGTAAGAGCGAAGACTGAACTCATTCCAATTGCGATGTCTTCGTAGGATCTTGAAAATCACATGGAAAGAAAAAGTGTGCAGTACTGTGATCCTTGCACAAACAGGTATTCCCAGCATCTTAACAGCCCTCAGACAAGGCCGCCTGCGCTGGCTTGGACATGTTCGCCGGATGGAGGACAATCATATACCAAAACTCATCCTCTACGGACAACTTGCGACTGGCTCAAGAAAAACTGGTCGCTCCCACCTCTGTTACATAGATGTAATAAAACGTGACCTCAAATCAGTGAACATCAATACTGACCATGTGAAATGTGAAAGCAAATGATTAGTGGAAAGTGTTAGTCTGTAACAAATTTGTTGACATGTTTCTAGATTAAATATTTAGTTATTTCAATATTACGCAATTATATTGAAGCATTTATTACTGTTATTGATGTGTCTATCATTTCAAGTCAACATGTTGCCTTCTTTCAACTAGTTTTAGAACCATTATTTTACTGTCAATAGTTAGATACTGCAATAGCTTAAGCTCAATACAAAGCTTGTAGTCAGTCTGGTACAATTTTTATGCTCCCACACCCAATCTAGGATCAAGTTAAAATTTTGCACAATTATTTCTTGTACCTGAGTTAACAAGAATTATCAAAAAAGTTAACTAATTAGTTAATTAATTATTGGGGATTATTATTTTGTTTGGTATCAAGATTAGATAAGATAACTTTATTGGTCCAAACAAATGGAAATTTGTTTTGACTACAATCGACAACCTCAGCGTAACTACTGTACATAACAATATAGATTTACGATATAGATGCTCATACGAACAACATTCACACATGAACGAAGACGTACACACTCATAACCAGCGCTTCTAAATAAACTTCTATGCACATCTTGATGATGACAAATTTTAATGTTGGTCATCCAGGGTCTATTGTTACTGAATGTTTTTAATTTTCTTTTCATATAATAATGTTTTCACAGAACTGGATGTATAAATTAACAGTTGTGTTAAGTTCATCTGTCTTGGCAGTTGTTCACAAACATGTCCCAATCTTTTTGCTCTTGACAACTTTGTAGCAGTAAAGGGAATAAGGGAAAGAAATTAAACTTGACTGATCTGGCGGTATAAGCTGAATTAGTCCCCTTTATACTCTCTGTAAAGAATTAGGTCATCGCTTAAAAGTTTGAAACTAACAATAGATAGCTATGAAAACTCTTGTCAAAAGCACTTTGCTGGCTGTTAGATAGCTAGTTTAGTTTATTGGGTTGCACACTTTTATGTACTGATAGTGAACGGATATTTTATAATGACGACATAGACTTTAGGGTTAGATGTTAAGATTGACATATAGAAAATCAGTTACTGCTAGACTCTTGAGTGAATAACATCGCTAATTGTGACAGGCTAGACTGTGGCCCATTCTGTAAATAAATGTTCTATTTGAAATTTACCTTAAAGTCAAATTGGTCATTGAGTCTGTGTTCCTGTTAGTACCTTGTTCATATTTGTAACATGGTGCATACTTGAATTATTTCAAGAACTCGCGATCAAAATACAAGGTACACATGCATCTAGAATAAGTAATCATCTTAGAAATACTTCAAGTACATCTGATCCACACATGCATCTGTTACATGGCACAGTAGTTAGTGTATTGTCTTGAGGAAGCTCTTGTCCTCAATTTTGAATTCAAGTTGTGCAACTTTTAAAACTACATTTTGAAAAGCTATGATGATAATCTTCACAAAGATACCCCCTTCTTTCCTCCAGTCCACCCTCACCCTTCCCAACTGGTCCAGGCAAAGGATTTGACAATAGTGCATTGAGCAAGTTAAAAGTAGGAAATTGTGCTTAACAAAAAGTAAAAAAAAAAAAAAAGTAAAGTTCCCCTTTCAGACCTGTAGGGCAGATGATGTAAAGGTCATCTGATTCTGTGGCCTACGGTTAACAAGGGTGTCATGTGGCCAGCACAGCAACCAACTGCCTTTACTTTTCCCCAACTAATGTCAGGTACCCATTATAGCTGGGTGGACTCAGAGGCGGCCAAGGATCCCAAAATAAAATCCCAATTAACCGTGATTCGAACCCGGGACTCCAGGTTCTGAAGCCAAGTGCTTTACTGCTCAGCCACCGTGCCTCCCTTAACAAAAAGAACTGGTACAAATATTTCTAATCCCACAGATTTATTATTGATAGTCTAGATCTAATAAAAATTTAATGACATGACTGATCCAAACTAATTGATTCAATTAGGCAACACTTAATATAAGCTTTGTTTTTAAAACTAGTATTTCTTTTGTTTTTTTTTCCCCAGTCCAAATACACGAGTACCAATGGAAGGATTAATTCTAAAGTTTACAAATGTTGTGAAAGGTTATCAGTATCGGTGGTTTGTGCTCAATCCAGAATCTGGTACTCTAGAATACTTTGAAGTAAGTCACTGCTATTTGATAGGTAGTACTCATAATCATTATCTTTCCTGATTGATGTTTGGTAGTTGTATCACTTTATATATGCAGTGACTTAAAATATATTTAAAAATTTTTGTTTTGTATCAAACAGAAAGAAGAACACAAAAAATTAAAGCCCAGAGGTTGTATTCATTTAGCAGTAAGTTGTATTTGTGTTTGAAAATGTTGATTTGATTGTGATAAAAGTTTTATTAAAACACAGAATATTAACATTTAAAACATGTTTCTTGTTTGCCTGTTAGGCAGCAGTTGTTTCTCCATCAGAAGAAGATTCTCAGACTTTTATAATCAGTGCAGCAAGTGGGGACCTTTTCAAATTACGAGGTAAGATCCTAGTAATAATGATGTAGCTTTTTTTTTATGTATTATTTTTTTAAATAAAAAGTGTAAACATTTTTGAAGAAGATTTAAAAAAAATAAAGTAATATACTTTTTTAAAAAAAAAATATTTGATTATTGCTAAAATAATTTTTAAACATTTCTTTCTTTCAAAATAACATTAAATGGTAGAAAACCAGAAATTTAAAAGCACCGGAATCTCAAATTCATTTTTTAATCGCTTAAAAGAGAACATCTATATCAGATAACACTGGAGAGAGACAGCATTCAAGTTTACTAAAGGCTACTCTATGTAGCACTAAAAAGGTTTATTCTATGCATAGCACTAAAACAAATTACTTTATGATAGCACTGAAGTCTACCGTGGGATAAAACTAAAGACTATTATATCAACCTTGATAGAGATCACAGAGACTTTAAATTTTTTTAGACAACGGATTATTAAAAAGTCTTCAAAAGAACTTTTTAAAATAACCCAGCTTTATATATAACCAACTTTTGAGATCACCTGTTTCTTTAATTATAGTCCAGTGATATTGCCATGAACTGTCTTTTCTCACTTACTGAAGTCTTCAGACTAGACACACAGTTTCAAAAGGAAGCTTTTTTCTAAATGAATTCTATTAAAAGTGCATTTTTTTTACAATATTTAATTAGATTTTAAAAAAAGACTGTCAGTAGTGTTTTTTTTATTAAACAATAATAATATTTGTAAACTATCAAATATGAGTATTTGTATGTATGCATTGTTTTTTTTTCTGGTTAGCTGCTGATGCTAAAGAGAGACAACTTTGGGTAGATCGTATTCGATCTACAGCAGAATATCACACTGCTAACATGGCCCAGGGTCAGGTAGAGTATCCATTTTTTTTTTTAAATGATAGACTAGTCACTAGTGAATATACACCTTCTTTAAGATTAGTGAATATACACCTTCTTTAAGACCATAGTAAACTCATGACATTGATTCATTATGTGTTGTGTGTATAGTTGTAAGATTCACACAATAATTTTGTTTCTGATCTGCCAGACTGCTTTAGTCCAGAAGTCACAGTCCTTAGCCACTGATCAATTGTCAATACTGTCGGTCAGCCCTACACAGAAGGGATCAACTGTCACACAACATTCAACACATAAGGATTCTTTCAAGAAATCCAAAGGTTCTCATGAGAATTTGCATTACATGTGAGTGATTTGTCTCTTTGATAGATGCAAGGAAACCACTACAGATTAACAGTTGATAAAGGTGCCTCTGATAAATGTGGATAAACTATTTCCTACAGTTGATAAAGGTGCCTCTGATAAATGTTGATAAACTATTTCCTACAGTAGGATCTACTCCTAGATGTCTGCTTAAGCTGGATGCACATGAGGGGCTTTGAATGAGCCTTTTGGTAGTAAAGGCTATCTAGACCCAAGCAAGCTTTTTTAACAGGCTAATTCACCACCAGTTCCTGTTATAATTCAGCACACATTTTTATTATCCTCTCTGCGTAGGAAGAGTATTCTATAGCTTTTTTTTTTTGTATAGCGCTACTTTCATGCTTATAGCATGCTCACATTGCTATGATCCAATCTCATTAGTGGACCAGTGAGATGTAGGGGGTATCTGGGAGAAGGTTTTCTGTGCTGTCTTTAGGCGCTCAGTAAACACAACTGCCTTATTCGGGTGTCAAACCTCAAGCCCTCTTCATAGGTAACCAAGCCAAGTTCAAGCGTACTTGGCCTCTTGACAACAGTTCTCTCCAACCCTTGACTTTCAAAACTTGCTGTTACAAATCATTGAAACCTGTAAGGGAAAATACATGCATTAAGCTCCACCACAGGGTATTTAACAGAAAATATTTTCTGTGAAGCTGATAGCTTTTATATAGCGCTACTTTAATGCTTATAGCATGCTCAGAGCGCTATGGTCCAATCTTATTTGTGGACAAGTGGGTGGAGGGGGTATCTGGGAGAAGTTTTTTTTGTGCTGCCTTTTGGCGCTCATTAAACCATGTCCAAGTAAAAAGTAAAGTTCCCCTTTCAGACCTTTTGGTCTATAGGGCAGAAGGTGTAAAGGTCATCTGTTTCTGTGGCCTACGGTTAACGAGGGTGTCATGTGGCCAGCATAACGACCAACTGCCTTTACTTTTTCCCAACGAATGTCAGGTACCCATTAGAGCTGGGTGGACTCAAGGGCGCCCGAAAATCCAGACATAAAAACCCCAGTCTTCACCAGGATTTGAACCTGGGACCTCCAGTACGGAAGCCAAGCGCTTAACCGCTCAGCCACCGCGCCCTTCAAAACCATGTCCAAAGCACAGCTTATTGTGTGTGTTTGTTTTATGACATAATCAAAGAGTGTCTTTGTTTGCAGCAAAAAAGGCAGCAGAGATGAAACACTAACTGAAGTCAAAGACTATTTATTAGAAGCTGAAGATTATGCCAGACATTTAGAGGACAAAATTCTAGTAAGATCTTTTTTAGAATCTATCCCCTTGTTCAGAAAATTGTATTTGTCTTCTGGGAATGTTTTTTGTTTATTTGTAAATGAAACCAAAAAGTTACTCCTGGAAATAAAATGAGAGTGCCATCAAAATAAAATATATTCTGAGAGATAATTGGTCACGAAATATTATATACTACAAATGATAGACACAAGTCTACACATTTTTTTGACGCTTTAAAAATTGGTTTATATTTTGAGCCCATGATAATGTTTAATGGACACATGATTATACTTTAATTGTTTTTAAAGTTTTTTGTTTTTTTTTCCAAAACTATAAATAATATCTTGGATGTTTGCAGGCACTTCCTGTTTCTGGACATTACATTAATTCTTTAGATTCCGTAAGTCCTTTTATTTTTATTATAGATTTTCACTTAGATCTATATGCTATGCTATTGTTAATGGAGGCTAACAAACTATGCTATTGTTAATGGAGGCTAATAAACTATGCTATTGTTAATGGAGGGATTCAAGTACATATCTTTTTTTTTTTCTTGTTGCTTTTCTCCATCTGAAACCTGTTACCTGTTGATTGCATAATTTCTATAAGCAACTAGAAAATCAGATAAACAATACAGGGAACAAAAGGAAAAATACAAAGATACACTCAAAGGTTTGTAAAATCAACAGATCTTACTGGGATCTTGAGTGACTTCTTGGCTTTAGAGCAAAATTTAAAAGGCAAAAGTTATGCAACAGGGCTAGGAAAGACACTTAAGAGAATGTGCTAATTAAGGGTAACTGTTTGAATGTCATCTTCTTCTGCAAGGGAAATATGACTCCACATTTAACTTTTGTCTACATAGAGATAGTGCTTATGTTAGCATTGTCTCAGACATTCAGTAGCAGTATTTGTAATCAATACTTAATTTCTTTGCTGGGTTCCTGTTGTAAATAAATTTCATTAGCACACATTTTTTATTATCTCTAATTATAAAACTTTGTCACTAATACACATTTACAAAAAATGATTATTTGTGTTTATACAATTGTTTCTGCCCATGGCTTGTATAATCCTTTTTAACTTGTGTTTTTATTTATATCTTAACTCTTAAAAACCGTAATTTTTTTCTCCTTCTACCGGAATTATTTTTCCTCCCCACTATTTTTATCACATAGGCCTTTTTATAAACGTCATACTGTTTTTTCTGTTTGTTAAAACATAGACATGTCATATAAAATTTTGTTGGAAATTGAATATACTACAAGAAATTTTATCTTTCAGTGTTATAGATAGTCACTGGAAAAAAATATTTGGTAATTTCAGAGATGAAAAAATAAAAATTAAAAATTTTAATCTGTAAAAACTGACTTACCCAAGTAAAAAAGAATATTCCAACAGTCCTCAATCATTATTATTGTATGAAATATTAAACTCTATCCAATTATCTATTTAACAAACATAACTGTGTTAAACTTGATCAATATTTACACTTTTATTGAGGTTTCTTTCTAGATCTACTAGGGCCTGGCTGGGGCAACGCCCCCTTTCATTTACTACTTTTTTAGATCTAGGGATGTCAAATTCACTACCAGAGTCACTTTAATCTAGAAGCTGAAAATCGTTTTTAGGATAAATTTCTAGATCTATTTCTAGATCTAAGTAGTAGTCTAAGTCTAAATCTAAAACTAAATATAAAAAGATATCTAGAGCCTGATCAGCAGTAATATGGCAAAATGGCCTGTCAGCCATGATGACTGATGGAAAAAACGAAAAATTCACTAGTCACTTACGATAAAAAATATTTAAAATATTAAAAACAGCTTAAATCCACAAAGTATCAGAAGAAAAAAACATTCAAAATGGCCGCTCTAGCGTTTCCTTAAACCATTTAATGGATTAAAAACGTGGATTAGAAATAAAAAAGAAGTAAACAGGGAAATAGTGATCGGACGCTGGTAGCGTCATTACGTTAAAACGGCCGGGGGACTGGACGCTGCCAGCGTCTTTACGGTCTTGAAGAGTTAAATGTTTGTAGTCTATAAACTCCTCTCAAAATTATTTTCCATGTTCCGATTGAATTCTTCATTTTCTCTTTAGTAATTTTTAACCCTGTTATGATTAGTTTGAATAACTTTCTCATTTGTAATCAGAATTGTTTCATTTGGTATAGAATTAAAGAGGAATGCATGCTTTTTTTTTTATATAGTATGAAGTAAAGTTTATAAAATGAAACTTTTATTTAATTTATTATTATATTGCTTTATATAGCGCAACTTTCATGCTTATAGCATGCTCTGAGCGCTTTGGTCCAATCTCATTTGTGGACCAGTGGGGGGGAGGGGGTATCTAGGAGTTGATTTTCTGTGCTGCCTTTAGGTGCTCAGTTTACACAACTCTGCCCGAGTCAGGTGTTGAACCTTGAGCCCCCTTCTAGGTAGCCAAGTTAAGCCAAGCCAAGTTCAAGCGCACTTAGCCTCTCGACCACGCTTCCCAAATCAACGATGGTATTGTTAATTAAGAGAGAAAGAGTTAAATGTAACAAATCATCTTGTTAACTCAAAGAATTGACAACTAATTTCTAGTTTATGTGTCACTTGTTGCAAAACTTTGAACAATGATAGGTTTCATTATAAAAAGAGACAATGTATAATCATGTGCAACAGTGTATAAAATCAAAAGCAATCCCCCATCATAACAAAATGGGACATATAATATTGTTTGCAGCTTTTTCAATTCTTTTCAAATGCATTACTACTAATTTTGATGCAGAACATTTCCATGAACTATGTTCACTGAGATAATCATGATATTGATTTCATTGTCTCAATGAGTCTCCATAATGAAAGCTTCATTGCTGTATTGCTTATTTCAGGATATTTTAATGCTCAAGGCAACAGCAGCTGCTACCTTACAGTGTATACAAGATTGTATCAATATACTTTATACTGCTGAGGTCTGTACACCATTCGAAAATATCTTACACATGTTTTAGGTGTTGTGATTATTAAGTGTTTTTTTTTTAAATTTCTTTTCAATGAAACATTAGGATTGCAATTTTCATCAAGACAATAACTTTGACTTAGCTGCTCAGTTGTTAGCGAGTTTGAAAAACAATTGTCTTTGGAGAAGAACTAAATGAAATCATTAGTTCAATACTATCTGTCTGATTGATAGCTTTTTTTTAAACAATTTTTTTTTGCAGATTTTTAAATGTTCAACTTTATTGTGAAAAAAACAAACAACAACAATGCAACTGGTTTAGTTTTATTTTCTGTTTTTGAACTGGACAGGTTATGACTTTCTTTGTATACAAAGTTTTTAAAAAGGAAGAAAAAAAAAAACCCAGAAAAGTTTTCTCTATTTTTCTTTTTAGCATTTTGAAAACAATTTAAGTTTACCTAGCATGCTTAATTTTTTTTGGTGAGCTGAATGTATGTTTCTGTTAAATAGACTTATTAAATTAGAGACAAAAATGTCATTTGAGCCTGTGTTTGTTGACCAGATTGATTATATAAAAAGGGACCAAAGTTTTTCTTTGGCTAATTTGGCTAAAATATGTTGACTTGTTAGCATAATCATGCTGGTCAGTCTGCCAAAGTTTGTTAGCCAGTTAGTCTTATCATGTTATCCAGTCTACCCAAAATATGTTGGTTTGTTAGCCTAACAAAAATATTTTTGTACTGCTGATTCTTGCCAAATTTGTGTTGAATTTTATCTGCATGCCTCTAAAATATGTTTCTCCCTAGCACTTAAGCTTATATGCTAGCTCATGCCATATTCAGCTATCATAAAGCAGATATTGTCTTTAAACAATGTTCTCTTGAACCTATTCTAAATGCATGCTGTTGGCTTGGAGGACCTGAACAATGCATCTGCTAGTAGAGCATTTTTGTTACATATCTCATTCTCTTCCATGAAAGACCAAAGACAAAAGAATATTTGGAGAAAAAAAAAAAAAGAAAGTAAACTTATTTTATGCTACAAACATATCCTAAGTTTTTAAGATTTTTTGTTCTATGTAAACAGTCTAGGGTTCAGTAGTTATCCAGTATATATCACATTACTTAGAAACAACATTTCAAGTGTAGAAGTGGGCTCCTTTTTTTTTCTAACTTTACTGATACATTGCTTTGTCTTTTTACCTCTTTGAGTTTTTGAATCCATTGACCAACTTTAAAAAGAAGAAGAAAGTTATAGATTATTGATTGTATAGCTTGTGATACAAAACAGAAGTCACAAAATAAAGAATGTTAAGATACAGGCTTAATACTGTGAACACATAGAACCTCTGGGAATGATTTTTCAAATGAGTTTTCAAATATGACTTTATTGTTAGGAATTATTTTTCCCAAAAAATATCCAAATTTGTTATTTTTTGTAATGCTGTTTTTTTTTTTTAAGCTACTACCTAGTATTTCTTTAAAATCTAATTTTTACCTGGAAAGAAGATTCATGTTCCAAAATAATGAAGCGTTACAAATGTCTTGAGCTAATTCTTTGAATTTCATTGTATTTTGGTTCAAGAATACCGTCCAAGTTTAATCTCTTATTTTACCCAGCTCTAGTTTTGTGGACCATTGTAACGTGTATAATTGTATGTCCAATACATGGCAAACATGTGACTGATAGGCAAGGTTTTACTGTTTCTAGTCTAGTGATAGGCTGTGGTTTACTTTTTCTAGTTTAATATAGGCGATGACATATGGTTTTTAGTGAAAGGATTTGTCTCTACTCTCTGTGGTTTAC
>JADKLZ010039025.1:0-12079 GCA_021533235.1 Biomphalaria straminea
TCATTATTTATCAATGCGGTTCATGGCGAAGCCTCGACGCCAAAAAACGTTTTCTTGCATTCTCCACCGAAAAAACGCATTCTCCGGACCTAAAGCTCACCATTCCTACTATTAAAAAAGGTCCTTTTGAATAATGTTGAAAAATATTCTAATAATATCAATCCATAAAAAATATCCATCGCCCCCTCCCGACCTCACCATATCGGTCAGCATACTAGAGGAGGGGGGGTGCGAAATAATCTAAAAATATGTAGCCTAGAAATATAAAATAATTAGTATATATTATTAACATAAGTAATAAATTAATATTTCATATATCAATTGTGTGAATTCTATACTAAAATTCGTCCGCCCCCAACCCGAAATTGGACCGCCCCCCCCCAACTCGAAAGCTTTGTCTCCGACGATCCTCCAGCTTAGGTGGTTTCATGGTATCATTACATAAAATGTTAAATAAAAGACACATAGACAATATAATTTCGACGAGAAAAGAAGAAAAAAAAATGAAAATTAACACCACCGTCTGTTTTATATTTAGATTCAGCCATGTTAAATATTAGTTATCTCTAGACCAAATTGAGCTATTAAAATGAGGTATTAAAATTTAAAATATGTTTTTCATTTCGATAATACATGAAATAATTAATGGCCTAGCTATAATAAAGTATATTTGTATGATATAATAGGGGATTCCATTAATGTGAGATTTTTATTAAACTCAATTCCTTCTTGAATGAGATCCACTCTCGTGGACCCCCATTTGGATGTCATGGACCCCCAATTCTTTTTTTCACTTTCGTGGACCCCTTGGAAGTCCTCGTGGACCCCTGGGGGTCCCTGTGGACCACTTTGGGAATCACTGCTCTAGATCTTGTAAACCTTAAGAAGATTGGAACAGAAATTAGTAAATACATTTTTTTGTTTGTTCTAAGAATGACATGGAGATGTGTTCAATCTACTCTTAGTATTACTAGATTTCTTATTACAACTTGATTCAACTCCAACTAGGTTTGTTTTATAAATGTCATATGTTCATTCAGAAATGATTACTTCGAGAACAAACCTCTTACAGGGGATGGCAGTGGCATGAATATAACTTGGGACCATTGTGTCAACAGTCCAGAATGCATACCACACAACCAGGCACTTGATAAGACTTGTAAAAAAAAAATAGTCAGGCTTTATTTATTACTGGCTTATACACATCTCTCTCTCTTGCTCTTCATAATTGTATATTTTGTTTTTGTATTATATTTATAGGAGTTTGATGCAATTGAGGAAGCAAAACTTCAGAAAATCAATAAGCATTTAAAGTAAGTTTTGACAAATAATAAATATTTGTATCTTTCTCTGAAATTCTTTGCAGTATTTTACTATATGTTTTCTATTAGTATAAATGTTACACATTACACTTGTTCACTCTCACAAGAAATGTGTAGCTTCTGACATGAAAGTGTTCCGACTTCTAATAGGCTAAATTAAGTTTTTCAACCATATCTGAAGCTTTAGATCCTACCCCCCCAACCCTTTTTGGAATACTCTTTTCAATGCTAATCCACCAGCATTTGATAATTCCACTGAAGACATATATCTCCATTCCAGATTCGATAGCAAACTTCTAAATATTGCTAGACTGAGGGCCAAAACTAAAACCAGAACAACCCTCATAAGAGACATGCTCTTCGCGGACGACACAGCGGTTGTGGCACACTCACAAGAGGAACTTCAGTTACTAATGTCCAACTTCTCTCAGGCCTGTAAAGAATATGGCATAACTATTATCACAAAGAAAACAAATGTTATGGGACCCCTTGCTACAGCACCTCCCTCCATCCTCATAGACGATAACAAGCTGGATGCTGTAAATGAATTCTTCTATCTGGGATCCACAATTCAAGACCACCTTTCTCTAGATGAGGAGATAAAAAAACGTATAGGGAAGGCTGCATCGATCTTTGCTAGACTCAGGTCAAGAGTTTGGGAAAACCAGAAGCTAACTACAGCTACCAAAATGGAAGTCTACAAGGCATGTGTTATGAGTATGCTGCTGTATGGCAGTGAATCATGGACCACCAATGCAAAGTAAGAGCGAAGACTGAACTCATTCCAATTGCGATGTCTTCGTAGGATCTTGAAAATCACATGGAAAGAAAAAGTGTGCAGTACTGTGATCCTTGCACAAACAGGTATTCCCAGCATCTTAACAGCCCTCAGACAAGGCCGCCTGCGCTGGCTTGGACATGTTCGCCGGATGGAGGACAATCATATACCAAAACTCATCCTCTACGGACAACTTGCGACTGGCTCAAGAAAAACTGGTCGCTCCCACCTCTGTTACATAGATGTAATAAAACGTGACCTCAAATCAGTGAACATCAATACTGACCATGTGAAATGTGAAAGCAAATGATTAGTGGAAAGTGTTAGTCTGTAACAAATTTGTTGACATGTTTCTAGATTAAATATTTAGTTATTTCAATATTACGCAATTATATTGAAGCATTTATTACTGTTATTGATGTGTCTATCATTTCAAGTCAACATGTTGCCTTCTTTCAACTAGTTTTAGAACCATTATTTTACTGTCAATAGTTAGATACTGCAATAGCTTAAGCTCAATACAAAGCTTGTAGTCAGTCTGGTACAATTTTTATGCTCCCACACCCAATCTAGGATCAAGTTAAAATTTTGCACAATTATTTCTTGTACCTGAGTTAACAAGAATTATCAAAAAAGTTAACTAATTAGTTAATTAATTATTGGGGATTATTATTTTGTTTGGTATCAAGATTAGATAAGATAACTTTATTGGTCCAAACAAATGGAAATTTGTTTTGACTACAATCGACAACCTCAGCGTAACTACTGTACATAACAATATAGATTTACGATATAGATGCTCATACGAACAACATTCACACATGAACGAAGACGTACACACTCATAACCAGCGCTTCTAAATAAACTTCTATGCACATCTTGATGATGACAAATTTTAATGTTGGTCATCCAGGGTCTATTGTTACTGAATGTTTTTAATTTTCTTTTCATATAATAATGTTTTCACAGAACTGGATGTATAAATTAACAGTTGTGTTAAGTTCATCTGTCTTGGCAGTTGTTCACAAACATGTCCCAATCTTTTTGCTCTTGACAACTTTGTAGCAGTAAAGGGAATAAGGGAAAGAAATTAAACTTGACTGATCTGGCGGTATAAGCTGAATTAGTCCCCTTTATACTCTCTGTAAAGAATTAGGTCATCGCTTAAAAGTTTGAAACTAACAATAGATAGCTATGAAAACTCTTGTCAAAAGCACTTTGCTGGCTGTTAGATAGCTAGTTTAGTTTATTGGGTTGCACACTTTTATGTACTGATAGTGAACGGATATTTTATAATGACGACATAGACTTTAGGGTTAGATGTTAAGATTGACATATAGAAAATCAGTTACTGCTAGACTCTTGAGTGAATAACATCGCTAATTGTGACAGGCTAGACTGTGGCCCATTCTGTAAATAAATGTTCTATTTGAAATTTACCTTAAAGTCAAATTGGTCATTGAGTCTGTGTTCCTGTTAGTACCTTGTTCATATTTGTAACATGGTGCATACTTGAATTATTTCAAGAACTCGCGATCAAAATACAAGGTACACATGCATCTAGAATAAGTAATCATCTTAGAAATACTTCAAGTACATCTGATCCACACATGCATCTGTTACATGGCACAGTAGTTAGTGTATTGTCTTGAGGAAGCTCTTGTCCTCAATTTTGAATTCAAGTTGTGCAACTTTTAAAACTACATTTTGAAAAGCTATGATGATAATCTTCACAAAGATACCCCCTTCTTTCCTCCAGTCCACCCTCACCCTTCCCAACTGGTCCAGGCAAAGGATTTGACAATAGTGCATTGAGCAAGTTAAAAGTAGGAAATTGTGCTTAACAAAAAGTAAAAAAAAAAAAAAAAGTAAAGTTCCCCTTTCAGACCTGTAGGGCAGATGATGTAAAGGTCATCTGATTCTGTGGCCTACGGTTAACAAGGGTGTCATGTGGCCAGCACAGCAACCAACTGCCTTTACTTTTCCCCAACTAATGTCAGGTACCCATTATAGCTGGGTGGACTCAGAGGCGGCCAAGGATCCCAAAATAAAATCCCAATTAACCGTGATTCGAACCCGGGACTCCAGGTTCTGAAGCCAAGTGCTTTACTGCTCAGCCACCGTGCCTCCCTTAACAAAAAGAACTGGTACAAATATTTCTAATCCCACAGATTTATTATTGATAGTCTAGATCTAATAAAAATTTAATGACATGACTGATCCAAACTAATTGATTCAATTAGGCAACACTTAATATAAGCTTTGTTTTTAAAACTAGTATTTCTTTTGTTTTTTTTCCCCAGTCCAAATACACGAGTACCAATGGAAGGATTAATTCTAAAGTTTACAAATGTTGTGAAAGGTTATCAGTATCGGTGGTTTGTGCTCAATCCAGAATCTGGTACTCTAGAATACTTTGAAGTAAGTCACTGCTATTTGATAGGTAGTACTCATAATCATTATCTTTCCTGATTGATGTTTGGTAGTTGTATCACTTTATATATGCAGTGACTTAAAATATATTTAAAAATTTTTGTTTTGTATCAAACAGAAAGAAGAACACAAAAAATTAAAGCCCAGAGGTTGTATTCATTTAGCAGTAAGTTGTATTTGTGTTTGAAAATGTTGATTTGATTGTGATAAAAGTTTTATTAAAACACAGAATATTAACATTTAAAACATGTTTCTTGTTTGCCTGTTAGGCAGCAGTTGTTTCTCCATCAGAAGAAGATTCTCAGACTTTTATAATCAGTGCAGCAAGTGGGGACCTTTTCAAATTACGAGGTAAGATCCTAGTAATAATGATGTAGCTTTTTTTTTATGTATTATTTTTTTAAATAAAAAGTGTAAACATTTTTGAAGAAGATTTAAAAAAAATAAAGTAATATACTTTTTTAAAAAAAAAATATTTGATTATTGCTAAAATAATTTTTAAACATTTCTTTCTTTCAAAATAACATTAAATGGTAGAAAACCAGAAATTTAAAAGCACCGGAATCTCAAATTCATTTTTTAATCGCTTAAAAGAGAACATCTATATCAGATAACACTGGAGAGAGACAGCATTCAAGTTTACTAAAGGCTACTCTATGTAGCACTAAAAAGGTTTATTCTATGCATAGCACTAAAACAAATTACTTTATGATAGCACTGAAGTCTACCGTGGGATAAAACTAAAGACTATTATATCAACCTTGATAGAGATCACAGAGACTTTAAATTTTTTTAGACAACGGATTATTAAAAAGTCTTCAAAAGAACTTTTTAAAATAACCCAGCTTTATATATAACCAACTTTTGAGATCACCTGTTTCTTTAATTATAGTCCAGTGATATTGCCATGAACTGTCTTTTCTCACTTACTGAAGTCTTCAGACTAGACACACAGTTTCAAAAGGAAGCTTTTTTCTAAATGAATTCTATTAAAAGTGCATTTTTTTTACAATATTTAATTAGATTTTAAAAAAAGACTGTCAGTAGTGTTTTTTTTATTAAACAATAATAATATTTGTAAACTATCAAATATGAGTATTTGTATGTATGCATTGTTTTTTTTTCTGGTTAGCTGCTGATGCTAAAGAGAGACAACTTTGGGTAGATCGTATTCGATCTACAGCAGAATATCACACTGCTAACATGGCCCAGGGTCAGGTAGAGTATCCATTTTTTTTTTTAAATGATAGACTAGTCACTAGTGAATATACACCTTCTTTAAGATTAGTGAATATACACCTTCTTTAAGACCATAGTAAACTCATGACATTGATTCATTATGTGTTGTGTGTATAGTTGTAAGATTCACACAATAATTTTGTTTCTGATCTGCCAGACTGCTTTAGTCCAGAAGTCACAGTCCTTAGCCACTGATCAATTGTCAATACTGTCGGTCAGCCCTACACAGAAGGGATCAACTGTCACACAACATTCAACACATAAGGATTCTTTCAAGAAATCCAAAGGTTCTCATGAGAATTTGCATTACATGTGAGTGATTTGTCTCTTTGATAGATGCAAGGAAACCACTACAGATTAACAGTTGATAAAGGTGCCTCTGATAAATGTGGATAAACTATTTCCTACAGTTGATAAAGGTGCCTCTGATAAATGTTGATAAACTATTTCCTACAGTAGGATCTACTCCTAGATGTCTGCTTAAGCTGGATGCACATGAGGGGCTTTGAATGAGCCTTTTGGTAGTAAAGGCTATCTAGACCCAAGCAAGCTTTTTTAACAGGCTAATTCACCACCAGTTCCTGTTATAATTCAGCACACATTTTTATTATCCTCTCTGCGTAGGAAGAGTATTCTATAGCTTTTTTTTTTGTATAGCGCTACTTTCATGCTTATAGCATGCTCACATTGCTATGATCCAATCTCATTAGTGGACCAGTGAGATGTAGGGGGTATCTGGGAGAAGGTTTTCTGTGCTGTCTTTAGGCGCTCAGTAAACACAACTGCCTTATTCGGGTGTCAAACCTCAAGCCCTCTTCATAGGTAACCAAGCCAAGTTCAAGCGTACTTGGCCTCTTGACAACAGTTCTCTCCAACCCTTGACTTTCAAAACTTGCTGTTACAAATCATTGAAACCTGTAAGGGAAAATACATGCATTAAGCTCCACCACAGGGTATTTAACAGAAAATATTTTCTGTGAAGCTGATAGCTTTTATATAGCGCTACTTTAATGCTTATAGCATGCTCAGAGCGCTATGGTCCAATCTTATTTGTGGACAAGTGGGTGGAGGGGGTATCTGGGAGAAGTTTTTTTTGTGCTGCCTTTTGGCGCTCATTAAACCATGTCCAAGTAAAAAGTAAAGTTCCCCTTTCAGACCTTTTGGTCTATAGGGCAGAAGGTGTAAAGGTCATCTGTTTCTGTGGCCTACGGTTAACGAGGGTGTCATGTGGCCAGCATAACGACCAACTGCCTTTACTTTTTCCCAACGAATGTCAGGTACCCATTAGAGCTGGGTGGACTCAAGGGCGCCCGAAAATCCAGACATAAAAACCCCAGTCTTCACCAGGATTTGAACCTGGGACCTCCAGTACGGAAGCCAAGCGCTTAACCGCTCAGCCACCGCGCCCTTCAAAACCATGTCCAAAGCACAGCTTATTGTGTGTGTTTGTTTTATGACATAATCAAAGAGTGTCTTTGTTTGCAGCAAAAAAGGCAGCAGAGATGAAACACTAACTGAAGTCAAAGACTATTTATTAGAAGCTGAAGATTATGCCAGACATTTAGAGGACAAAATTCTAGTAAGATCTTTTTTAGAATCTATCCCCTTGTTCAGAAAATTGTATTTGTCTTCTGGGAATGTTTTTTGTTTATTTGTAAATGAAACCAAAAAGTTACTCCTGGAAATAAAATGAGAGTGCCATCAAAATAAAATATATTCTGAGAGATAATTGGTCACGAAATATTATATACTACAAATGATAGACACAAGTCTACACATTTTTTTGACGCTTTAAAAATTGGTTTATATTTTGAGCCCATGATAATGTTTAATGGACACATGATTATACTTTAATTGTTTTTAAAGTTTTTTGTTTTTTTTTCCAAAACTATAAATAATATCTTGGATGTTTGCAGGCACTTCCTGTTTCTGGACATTACATTAATTCTTTAGATTCCGTAAGTCCTTTTATTTTTATTATAGATTTTCACTTAGATCTATATGCTATGCTATTGTTAATGGAGGCTAACAAACTATGCTATTGTTAATGGAGGCTAATAAACTATGCTATTGTTAATGGAGGGATTCAAGTACATATCTTTTTTTTTTTCTTGTTGCTTTTCTCCATCTGAAACCTGTTACCTGTTGATTGCATAATTTCTATAAGCAACTAGAAAATCAGATAAACAATACAGGGAACAAAAGGAAAAATACAAAGATACACTCAAAGGTTTGTAAAATCAACAGATCTTACTGGGATCTTGAGTGACTTCTTGGCTTTAGAGCAAAATTTAAAAGGCAAAAGTTATGCAACAGGGCTAGGAAAGACACTTAAGAGAATGTGCTAATTAAGGGTAACTGTTTGAATGTCATCTTCTTCTGCAAGGGAAATATGACTCCACATTTAACTTTTGTCTACATAGAGATAGTGCTTATGTTAGCATTGTCTCAGACATTCAGTAGCAGTATTTGTAATCAATACTTAATTTCTTTGCTGGGTTCCTGTTGTAAATAAATTTCATTAGCACACATTTTTTATTATCTCTAATTATAAAACTTTGTCACTAATACACATTTACAAAAAATGATTATTTGTGTTTATACAATTGTTTCTGCCCATGGCTTGTATAATCCTTTTTAACTTGTGTTTTTATTTATATCTTAACTCTTAAAAACCGTAATTTTTTTCTCCTTCTACCGGAATTATTTTTCCTCCCCACTATTTTTATCACATAGGCCTTTTTATAAACGTCATACTGTTTTTTCTGTTTGTTAAAACATAGACATGTCATATAAAATTTTGTTGGAAATTGAATATACTACAAGAAATTTTATCTTTCAGTGTTATAGATAGTCACTGGAAAAAAATATTTGGTAATTTCAGAGATGAAAAAATAAAAATTAAAAATTTTAATCTGTAAAAACTGACTTACCCAAGTAAAAAAGAATATTCCAACAGTCCTCAATCATTATTATTGTATGAAATATTAAACTCTATCCAATTATCTATTTAACAAACATAACTGTGTTAAACTTGATCAATATTTACACTTTTATTGAGGTTTCTTTCTAGATCTACTAGGGCCTGGCTGGGGCAACGCCCCCTTTCATTTACTACTTTTTTAGATCTAGGGATGTCAAATTCACTACCAGAGTCACTTTAATCTAGAAGCTGAAAATCGTTTTTAGGATAAATTTCTAGATCTATTTCTAGATCTAAGTAGTAGTCTAAGTCTAAATCTAAAACTAAATATAAAAAGATATCTAGAGCCTGATCAGCAGTAATATGGCAAAATGGCCTGTCAGCCATGATGACTGATGGAAAAAACGAAAAATTCACTAGTCACTTACGATAAAAAATATTTAAAATATTAAAAACAGCTTAAATCCACAAAGTATCAGAAGAAAAAAACATTCAAAATGGCCGCTCTAGCGTTTCCTTAAACCATTTAATGGATTAAAAACGTGGATTAGAAATAAAAAAGAAGTAAACAGGGAAATAGTGATCGGACGCTGGTAGCGTCATTACGTTAAAACGGCCGGGGGACTGGACGCTGCCAGCGTCTTTACGGTCTTGAAGAGTTAAATGTTTGTAGTCTATAAACTCCTCTCAAAATTATTTTCCATGTTCCGATTGAATTCTTCATTTTCTCTTTAGTAATTTTTAACCCTGTTATGATTAGTTTGAATAACTTTCTCATTTGTAATCAGAATTGTTTCATTTGGTATAGAATTAAAGAGGAATGCATGCTTTTTTTTTTATATAGTATGAAGTAAAGTTTATAAAATGAAACTTTTATTTAATTTATTATTATATTGCTTTATATAGCGCAACTTTCATGCTTATAGCATGCTCTGAGCGCTTTGGTCCAATCTCATTTGTGGACCAGTGGGGGGGAGGGGGTATCTAGGAGTTGATTTTCTGTGCTGCCTTTAGGTGCTCAGTTTACACAACTCTGCCCGAGTCAGGTGTTGAACCTTGAGCCCCCTTCTAGGTAGCCAAGTTAAGCCAAGCCAAGTTCAAGCGCACTTAGCCTCTCGACCACGCTTCCCAAATCAACGATGGTATTGTTAATTAAGAGAGAAAGAGTTAAATGTAACAAATCATCTTGTTAACTCAAAGAATTGACAACTAATTTCTAGTTTATGTGTCACTTGTTGCAAAACTTTGAACAATGATAGGTTTCATTATAAAAAGAGACAATGTATAATCATGTGCAACAGTGTATAAAATCAAAAGCAATCCCCCATCATAACAAAATGGGACATATAATATTGTTTGCAGCTTTTTCAATTCTTTTCAAATGCATTACTACTAATTTTGATGCAGAACATTTCCATGAACTATGTTCACTGAGATAATCATGATATTGATTTCATTGTCTCAATGAGTCTCCATAATGAAAGCTTCATTGCTGTATTGCTTATTTCAGGATATTTTAATGCTCAAGGCAACAGCAGCTGCTACCTTACAGTGTATACAAGATTGTATCAATATACTTTATACTGCTGAGGTCTGTACACCATTCGAAAATATCTTACACATGTTTTAGGTGTTGTGATTATTAAGTGTTTTTTTTTTAAATTTCTTTTCAATGAAACATTAGGATTGCAATTTTCATCAAGACAATAACTTTGACTTAGCTGCTCAGTTGTTAGCGAGTTTGAAAAACAATTGTCTTTGGAGAAGAACTAAATGAAATCATTAGTTCAATACTATCTGTCTGATTGATAGCTTTTTTTTAAACAATTTTTTTTTGCAGATTTTTAAATGTTCAACTTTATTGTGAAAAAAACAAACAACAACAATGCAACTGGTTTAGTTTTATTTTCTGTTTTTGAACTGGACAGGTTATGACTTTCTTTGTATACAAAGTTTTTAAAAAGGAAGAAAAAAAAAAACCCAGAAAAGTTTTCTCTATTTTTCTTTTTAGCATTTTGAAAACAATTTAAGTTTACCTAGCATGCTTAATTTTTTTTGGTGAGCTGAATGTATGTTTCTGTTAAATAGACTTATTAAATTAGAGACAAAAATGTCATTTGAGCCTGTGTTTGTTGACCAGATTGATTATATAAAAAGGGACCAAAGTTTTTCTTTGGCTAATTTGGCTAAAATATGTTGACTTGTTAGCATAATCATGCTGGTCAGTCTGCCAAAGTTTGTTAGCCAGTTAGTCTTATCATGTTATCCAGTCTACCCAAAATATGTTGGTTTGTTAGCCTAACAAAAATATTTTTGTACTGCTGATTCTTGCCAAATTTGTGTTGAATTTTATCTGCATGCCTCTAAAATATGTTTCTCCCTAGCACTTAAGCTTATATGCTAGCTCATGCCATATTCAGCTATCATAAAGCAGATATTGTCTTTAAACAATGTTCTCTTGAACCTATTCTAAATGCATGCTGTTGGCTTGGAGGACCTGAACAATGCATCTGCTAGTAGAGCATTTTTGTTACATATCTCATTCTCTTCCATGAAAGACCAAAGACAAAAGAATATTTGGAGAAAAAAAAAAAAAGAAAGTAAACTTATTTTATGCTACAAACATATCCTAAGTTTTTAAGATTTTTTGTTCTATGTAAACAGTCTAGGGTTCAGTAGTTATCCAGTATATATCACATTACTTAGAAACAACATTTCAAGTGTAGAAGTGGGCTCCTTTTTTTTTCTAACTTTACTGATACATTGCTTTGTCTTTTTACCTCTTTGAGTTTTTGAATCCATTGACCAACTTTAAAAAGAAGAAGAAAGTTATAGATTATTGATTGTATAGCTTGTGATACAAAACAGAAGTCACAAAATAAAGAATGTTAAGATACAGGCTTAATACTGTGAACACATAGAACCTCTGGGAATGATTTTTCAAATGAGTTTTCAAATATGACTTTATTGTTAGGAATTATTTTTCCCAAAAAATATCCAAATTTGTTATTTTTTGTAATGCTGTTTTTTTTTTTTAAGCTACTACCTAGTATTTCTTTAAAATCTAATTTTTACCTGGAAAGAAGATTCATGTTCCAAAATAATGAAGCGTTACAAATGTCTTGAGCTAATTCTTTGAATTTCATTGTATTTTGGTTCAAGAATACCGTCCAAGTTTAATCTCTTATTTTACCCAGCTCTAGTTTTGTGGACCATTGTAACGTGTATAATTGTATGTCCAATACATGGCAAACATGTGACTGATAGGCAAGGTTTTACTGTTTCTAGTCTAGTGATAGGCTGTGGTTTACTTTTTCTAGTTTAATATAGGCGATGACATATGGTTTTTAGTGAAAGGATTTGTCTCTACTCTCTGTGGTTTAC
>JADKLZ010039053.1:0-11013 GCA_021533235.1 Biomphalaria straminea
TATAAGGAATTAATCTCAGCACAGAGCCTTAGTGCACAAAGGCTTACAAATGGCGGGCAACACCTTCGAGTTAGTGTGATGACACAAACTGTCATTGTAATCTTATTTTATTGTTCCAAAGAAAGTTCAAGAATAAAAACATGGGTATCATTACTAAATTGAATTCTAGAAATCATTAAACAAACCTCAGATTCAACCCTTCGTATTTGATGGATGACATCGATGTTTACACTTGAAATTCTCTCAGAAAATGGAACAAACTGTTGAAAAATAAAATTATAGAGCTAAGTTGTCAAATTATAACAATGCTGCAGGGGGCAAAAACCTAGATTGAGATCTTATTACAATATCATTTTTTTACCTCAATACTATCTAGAGATCTGATGTACAGATAAAGATTACAATAAATTATTTCAAATTTTTAAATAGAAGTAAATCTAGATGTCTAGACTAGTAAATCCACATTATAGTCATAAATGGATATTATTTTTCATTTTGAAATAGCAGTCTATGTGTAATTCATATAATTTCTATTCTAAATTCTAATTTCATTCTATGCAATTCATACCAAGCTTTTATACATGTCTAAAAATTAAATATGTTTATTTTTCCATAAAGAACATATTTGGTAATGGTGATGACTTGCAGTGATGAGGTGTGACATGATTTTGATTTGCATTGAACAGGGCGAATAGGCATCGTCAAGCATTGATGTAACAGATAAAAAGAAACAGTGATGGAGCACAAGAATTTAAAATCAAGATTTTTTTGTTCTGGACTTTTCTTATGTGGTGGCAAGTTATAAAGGATTTGGTAACATTTGTAATCAATGTTATCTATACTATGCTGTGACTTTTCACAACAATAGACACTAGAATATTTAATTTGAAGACTATGGTGGCAGTTCATGGTAAGTAAAGTAACTACATATAAAAAAAAACTTTTTATGCAGACATCACTTGCAAAGACAATCTTTAACTAGGAAAGAATTGTTATTTCAGCTTTGCTGGTTTAAAAAAGGCCTTTTCCAAAAAGCACAAAAAGATTTAATGAGGAAAGAAGATGATTTATCTGATGCAATTTCTATTACCACTGATAGACTATTGGACTATACACACAGACACTATGCATCTCAGGTTTAAAAAAAAATAATTTAAATGCATGATTGTGGATTTCTGTAGATTTTTGTTACACCACTTTCAAAAGTAAAAAAAAATATGTCAACTTCTATAGTGAACCCAGGACCTAAGGTTCAAAAGCCAAGTGCTTAACCATTCGATCTCTGTGCCCCCGCCTCCAAATTAAACAAAGTATTCGTACTTTTCATGTTGTGTTAAAAAATGTATTCTGATATCTCTAATAGTAGCACTTTTCCATGACGAAGATTCAGGAGATTTTAGGAGGTTTTTTTTAAGGGAGGAAATGTATGATGTATGTGTATATATATAAAATAATAATGATAATAATAATACAGAATAAATATAGATAAACCGAAAGATATCGCTAATGGTTGAATATGTACTTATTTTTCGGAATTTGCTGGACATGTTGCAGCATTATAATATAAATAATAATAAAATTGGCACTTCTCTCAAATTCCTAAATATGTATGTATCTTGTACTATGTAAATAGTTGAATAAGAAAGCAACAAATAAAAAGGTTTTAGAATAATTTTAAATACAAGAGTAATGATTCATGTGAAAATATCATTTTTTTAACTGTTATGAGTTGAGATGAAACTCTTGAACTAGTCCAGCAAAAAAAAAAACCTTCATTCTGCCGGCCTAACTGAACATTTTTTTCAGTTCGGGAGAGGTCAAAGAAGATGTCTATGTATCAAATCTCAATTTCCACTGTCTTAAGAAACTAGAGATGAGACCAAAAGCAGAGTACCCAGGGGATCACCACTTTTCCTTCACTGTAACACGCTGTGTGGGACTTGCCAATTATGAAATGATAACTGGGGGAAAGGCTTGTGGATTTGTGATGTTGTTTGAGTACTCTTTTTACAATTACCGACCTGTACAATCAAAGTGTTCTCACAATGTTCTTAGACACTCCAGCAGGAGTCTTAAGCTACCTAATGGCCTAATTGCTTCTTCTTATAACTGTTTCCACCCAAACGCTATCTACGAGAATAGGTACAACTTAGTAGATACACAATCACAACAGTTAGATCTAGTTTCATTGTAAGAAAGCAACTAGATCTAAACCTACTAAATGCCTGATAGATGGGAAACGAACTGATCCTTACTTACAAACGGATTGAACCTGAACTAATTGATACAAACCAAACCATAGGAACTGTCTTTACCTAACCAAAGGGACTAAAAAATAAGTTGGCATTTAGGGCTTATTCAATTTTAAGTAGAGAAAAGAAACTTTTTTCAACAGCAAATGTGTAAAAAAGGGGTGACTATCAGTGATAGCATGAAAATAAGCATGCAGTTGAAGCCAATATTTTTTTTTGCATGACAAATAGAAATCTCAAATTAAAACTAATTGATAGAGCAGCAGAGTTCTAAATGTTATCTATTACGGCTGACATATCTGACAATGCTCAACCCTTGGTACTTATTTGCAGTACAAAAAGCAATTTCTAACACACTGAAAAGATAGCTGCTATTAGGAGTGTGCATGGGGCAACCATTGACAAAGACCTGCTCAAAAAAGCTTCAGACATCATGGAGGGTGTTTTTATTATCTGGGAAAAATTAATGGGAAAGAATACTGATACATCCAAAAGTATAGTTGGATGTCATCAAACTGACAACAAGAGATAGAAAAATTGTAGCAAGGTATTGAATCAGATTCATGTGATGATGTTTAACATTGTAAATTTTATAACCTTTAAACCATAGAACCAGAAAAATTACAGCATTTTCTTACACAAATAGAGCCCTAATATGAACACTTTTATTTTTACAATGAAGCAGAGAAAATGTACAAAATCTTTTTTTTTTGCTATGAGAAATGAAACAAATGTTTATGATGTATATATGAAAATAAGTGTCTCAACCACACTCATGGTTCTGGAATTTGGCTTTTAAAGTGACATCACATCTAAATGCACTCAACAACAAACTACAAGAAATACAAGTTGATTTCAAATAGTTGACATAAGCGCCTTTCAGAGAAACAATTTATCAGGTGAACATCTAGATTTAGTGCTTTAGTGATAAATCCCATGAATAAGAGTTAGTATTACACTATTACACCCTCATTATAACCAAATAATTGCTTCTAAAGACTGTCACAAACAGATTCAGTCATGGAACTTTCCTGGCTTGTCGCTTTCCACTAATAATAATGTAATGTATCTTCTCTACCAATGTGTGTTTTGCACTAATAATAATATTATGTATCTTCTCTACCAATGTGCAGTCCGAATGTCCAAGTCAAATTGATTTTCTTTTTTAAAAAAAAAAGGTGTGCAATAGGAGCTACAGCTGTCCCTTGCTTACCATTCGCAGATCCGACTTTTGCGAAAGTGCTATACCACAGGTTTTCAAAATAAATAATGAAAAAACAAAAATCCAGTGTTGTTGGTTTTTTTAACACTGATTTTCCCACTAGCCGCCGAAGTATATGGAAAAAAATTAATACTTCATCGCCAAACGTTTTGAATGTTGAATGGCCAAACTAGCAGTATAGCACATTAACTGGTTAAATCAAGAACAAATCGTGCAACAGCAGCCTCATAGAATCGACAGATCATAAGATGCTGTCATTACCAAAACTGAAGGGTGTAGAAGCCAAAAATGTCATTTTAAGAGATTGCATGGTAATTGGTCTCATATAGATGTCTGGAAGGCTTGCAAAATATTGAGAATCAAGTCCTAGTTAATGCAAACTGATCTGGATTGTGAAGCTAAAGGTGACTAGGAAATCTACAAACGCGGGGCCCTCCCTCAGGCGCTGGGCTTGGGGCGGTTGCCCCACTTGCAACCCCTGGGCCTATGCCTGCTACTGACTTACAACATTAAAAGAATTACAATACTAATACTTACATGATGAACATTTTGCTTTTTGTGGCGTGAGGACTTGCCCATTTTACTAATCAACTAAAGAAGTCTGATCACAATTCTATTATGACAATGATTAATGTAACTGTAAAGTTCTGTTAAAAAGTAAATACAGATAATATGTTAGAATAATTTAGATCTATCTAATAGACTATTATATGTTTATTGTTTTAGTAGTACTAGAATTAAAGTAATTATTATTAATAAATAAATAAATTAGATCTAGACTAGATTATTATTTATACTTGATGTATTTTATATGACAAGTACTGTAGATAGTCTAAGATAGATCTAGAGTCTAAGATATAGTAGGACTAGGACTAAACCTAGAATCTAGAATCATTAGATAAAAAATAGTCATAGATTCACTAAGATTGTAACTAGATTTACTAGATCTAGAGTGACTAGAGACTAGTACTCCTACTCATACTGATCACTTAAATTTACTGATCATTATTGTTTTTGAATTTTGATTATTCAAATTATTGATCATAATTTGATGATCTGATGTATTCTAGATAATATAATAAAGATCATCAAATTATGATCAATAATTTGAATAATCAAAATTCAAAAACAATAATGATCAGTAAATTTAAGTGATCAGTAGGAGTACTAGTCTCTAGTTCTAGTCACTCTAAGTCTAGATCTAGTAAATCCAAAATCATTAATAAAAGTACTCCTGAGGTTTTAAATCCACCTGTGAATAAACTTAATGACTTAATTTAAGTTTGAGAGCTAAAATTCAGGTAAGTTAACAAGTTTGCAAAGTTAAAAGTAATGTTCGTTTATAACACACTGCACAGCTACAGACTCAGTCACTGAGACTTCATATTAACTTTGCAAACTTGTTAACTTACCTGAATTTTAGCTCTCAAACTTAAAATACTTAAATTAAGTCATTAAGTTTATGCACAAATGGATTTAAAACCTCAGGAGTACTTTTATTAATAATTTTGATAGGTAGATCTATATTCATCTGGTTTGTTGTACCTTTTTTCAAAATGGCGAACACGCCTCCAAAATGGCGAACACGCCTCTAAAATGATACATTACCATCAAAAGTATTACTATTAAATCTAGCTCTAGATCTATATTGACTATATAAAAAATAAATAATAATTATAATAATATTTGGTTACCTAATATTTAATATTTCTATTATTAAAATCAATTAATCTAGAGTAGTCTAGATAGTACTAATAGTAGATTCTAGAATCTATATTTTTATTTTATATATTATTTATTTTATTTAAATTATAAATTTTATTTTAATTTAAAATTATACTATTTGTCTATTATAATCAAATAATCATTTAAAAAATAATTATTTTAATTGATAAAATTAAAATAAAAATAGATTAGATTTAGACCAGTCCTAGTGGCTAGTCCTACTCCTAGATTAGAAATAGATCTAGATCTAGATGAGTAGATCTAGACTATATTTTTTTTTAGTAGTGTAGAAACGACCTAGAGCTAGTACTACAGCTAGATTAAGATTTACATCTTACTTAGATCTATTTGCTAGTCTAGACTCTAAGTCTCTAAATAAACTTGGATCTATATAGATCTACTTCTATAGATTACATCTCCTAGAGTAGAGTGTAGAGTACTGTAGAGTCTAGCTCTATCTGAAAGTGAAGATCTAGAGATCTAGGATTCTAGAAAACAATAATTAAATAAACGCGTGTTGGATGTAAACTTCCGTTATGGGTTAAGGTAAAACAAAAATTTTTTTCCCAATTTTAGCGAAAAGACACATCGACGTCTATTTTTCCATATCGATTTTTATTCTGTTTCTTTCTATAGATCTACTATATGCGCGTCATTTTTAGCCTTGAAATAAGGTTTTATTTTTTTTTTAATACAGGCGGACTTCATCAATCCTCGGGATATAGATCTAGGAGTTATAGGAATTTATATTTCTATCGATATTTCATTTCTACATACAAATTGTGTTATAGGAGTTTATTTTTATCAATATTTATTTCATTTCTTTCTCTCTCTCTATCTCTCTCTGCCAGTAGGCGTCGATCTGATGCATTTTTTCCCACTCCACAGCATCGTTTTTAGGTTTTATAAGTAATAAGGAGTTCTCTATTTCAAATAGCCAACATTGCCTGGCTACCCGAAGTGTTAAAGAAATGCCTCTGGAGTTCACATTAAGTAGTAAGGGCAGATCTATCCTAGTCTATGAAGGATATGAATTCTGGCTCAAGAAGAAGACGCTGAACGGAAACATGAACTGGAGATGTAGCAAACATCAAACACACAAATGCCCGGTAACATTAGTTACTGCCCAAGATGATGTAATCAATCAATCATCTACTCACAATCATGAATGTAACAGAGATAAAGCCATTGCAAAGAACGCAGTTGAAAAAACGAAAAAGAAGATGTCGGAAACCACAACAACACCGGGGGCTTGCCAGGCTAATGTAATCGTCGACTTACCACCTTCTGTTCTGATGGCTTTGCCCAGAAAAAGTGTAATAAGCAGGACTCTCAGACGACATCGTGAACGACTCAGAAACAAAGACATTGGTGGAGCTTTGCCATCTCTTCCAGCCGATGCAAACTTTGAGGTACCAGCAGTGTACAAAGAGTTTCTATTATACGACTCCTTGGAGAAAAGCGGAAATAATCGATTTCTAGTTTTCGGTGACCGACAGTTACTAGAATGGCTAGGACGTAGCAAATGTTGGTTTGCCGATGGTACCTTTAAAGTTGTCCCCTGTTTATTTTATCAACTCTACACAATTCACTTTCAATATGCACAGGGTGTGATTCCACCAGTGTTGTAGGGCCTACTGCTTGCTCCAGGACAAAACCAGAGTTACGTATGATAGATTGCTGGAAGCAATTAAAGAACTTTTACCAAATGTAACACCAGAAATTATTGTTACTGACTTTGAGAAAGCCGCCATGACAGCTTTTCAAGAGAAATTTCAGCTATGCAGAGTAACGGGATGTTATTTTCACCTCTGTCAAGCTGTATTACGTAAAGTGAATGAATTGGGCATGAAAAGTGACTATGACGCTTGTAACGAGTTACGTGGCATGGTTAGATGTCTTTCGGCTTTGGCCTATGTACGTGAAGAACACATTAGTGATTCCTTTGAATTCCTCGCCGAATCCATGCCACAACATGATAGGATGCAGGAACTGTTATCCTACTTCGAGCATACCTACATACGTGGTCGCAGACAGCGTGGCAGAGGAGATGCTTATGCTTCAGCTTTATTCCCTCCAAGTACATGGAATAAATACCTGGACGTAATCGGCGGTGTGGCGCGAACAAACAATGTTGTGGAGGGTTGGCATCACGCTCTCCAATCTCTATTTTCATGCCACCATCCAACTATGTGGACATTTCTAGATGGTCTTCGAAAGGATAGTCAGTTGCACAAGGCATCAGTTTTACAGGCTAGCGCCGGCACTGAAGAACGGCCAAGGAAGAAATATGCAACACTGGCAAAAAGAATGACAAACATAGTTCATCAATATGATTCGATGGATCGTCTTCTGTACTTACAATCGATAGCATATCTATCTTATTGATGTAGATGAACAGAAAAAAACTACTTTTTTTTTACATTACCTCTATATTTATACATTCTTAATTTTTATAGTTTTTAATGCCTTTTAATTTTATTCAAATCTAACGTGTAACAATTTTTTCATTTAAATAAAAAATGAATACATTAAATATTGCTCATTTAATGATTTTTTAAATTACAATTTGTCGATGAAAATATCAGGGGATGAAGTGACCGGGGATGAAGTGACCGGGGATGAAGTGACCAGGGGATGAAGTGGCCGGTCACCTTATTACAGACATTAATATCTACGAATTAAAATTAGAAACAAATTAAACATCAACTGAGCATGCTTTTTTAAGTAAACATTAAACAACTTTTAATGGAAACTTTTGAACATTATAATCATATATAGTGATAGTTTCCTGAGGACAACAAATGAAAAAATACAACTTTATGAAAATTATATTCATAGGTACTTGAAACTTTAAGAAATATTTTTTTTTCAGGATTTCAAATTTGAAAACTCATAAATAACTTTAAACTCGATATATTTTGCGACTTCGTTTTCAATGAACAATTCGTTTTTCAAAAGTTGTTAAATAACTTTAGTTATGCAAAGCTTCTTTTCTCATGACGCCACGTATACATGCATTTGGCAAGAAATAGTTAAAGGTTCAAATCAAAGGCTGGTAGAGATTCTTTGACGTCCTTCAAAACTTTGCTGCATTCTAGTATTTTAGTTGTAGTAGGCCTATTTCTGGTCACATATCTTGTCGTCTTGCCCATTATAAAAGAGATTGGTGCACTCAGTATTAAGCTCGTCTTCTCTAATTTAATATTGAATCCCGCATCTTAAGATCACTTTCCTGATATTTTCATAGAGTTAAAACTTATTTTTCTGTTGCAATAACATGCTAGTATGATTTTTAAAAAGTTAACTCAATTTTATTTTGAGCTAACTTTTCACATATTTCGTAGAGTAAATGTTTAAGTGCTTTGGCTTGGCCACCAATTTGGCAATAATTAACACTTTAATTTGAAGGTACTCTTGTGTTTAGTTGACTTTTTTTTAGTACATCTGCTAACAAGAAAGTCAAGCATTTAAAGTTATGCATTTATTCACAGACAGATGACAACAGTGCTGCGCCTCTAGATTTTCACCGTCACACTTACAAAGATCTTTCTTTCATGGTTCTAACAGCAACACGATGAGGACACCAACGAGTTATTCATATGACAATCTACCATCAATTAAAATCTCCCTACGATCGGTAGCAGCGGCGAAGAAAGAAAATGAATCCTTGATATTGTAGCTGCATTACCATGTCCCTGAGCTCATCATATCATTACTTTAAGACTATCTATTTCCAAGCGTTTTAAATTATCAGAACTGATACCATCAACTTTTGGTGCGCTTAACGTGGGATATCCTACACAATTTATGCCATTTCAACATTACCATTACTAATTTTAATATATCTTACAGCTTCAGAGGTCTATGTCAGGGCCTTAGGGTGCTGTAATACAAGATACCAGAGTACCTAGCAGAATTTATATCTCTGATAAGTAGATCTATATCCCTTAAGAGGTTTGCTAAAACATTTATAATGAGTTTTGGTACAAGCTTGGAAAGTAACTTTTTTTTTTATCGCTGCCTTGCAATGGTTAAGTTATTATTTCAGCACTGAGTATGGATAACATTTCCACAATCCCAATAAAAAAATTCCATTATTCAATTCGCCACCATTTACCAACTTTTGCTTTGCTAGAAACAATGCGATATTTTAAGCAATCTTTAAAGGGAAAACTCCCATGGTTTTGACAATTTTTGATATAATGTGTGTTTTGATTTACAGATAATGAATATATTGTTCTTTTTTTTTAATTTGCAAGAATAATATTAACTTAGTAATAGATGTTTTTCTGACATAATTTTTCTGCGCATCCAAAACGGTCAGATTTTCACGGAATTTCTGTGTGACGTCACAATGGTGCACTCAAATGTTAGGCTATATAGATCTAGATCTACTAATCCGAGTAGGCCTACCGGCAGGAGCGGACTGGGTGTAAAAAACGGCCCGGGCATTTCTACACAATCAGGCCCATAAATTGCATATTATATAGGGCATTCAATTGAAGGCCTACTTGTCTTCAAAATTATTATATTTATAGATTGAGCAACGGTACTCATGCATACAGAAAGATCTATATATATTTTTGATGGGAAGTATAGGCCAAATGTTGCTCTTTAATTCCTAATTTAAGTGTGTAACCCCTAAAAGGATGACTCCTACTAGATCTAGTAACACTGTCTACGGCACTGGCGGATCCAGGAGGGGGGAGGTAGGGGCGATCGCCGCCCCCCACTCGGCCGACCCCCCCCCCCCAACGAATTTTAGTATAGAATTTACACAATTGGTACATGAATGTATTACTAAATTACTAATATTAATAATATATACTAATCTATATATTATTTCTCAAAGAATTAGGTCAGAAAACAACAACGAGTAAATAGGGAAGATCCCATGCTATTTTTAGCTCCATTAATAACTTTTGTAACGCATTCGCTTTACTTATTTTATAATGCGAAAAATTAGAACCATATTTAAAACTCGAATTATTTATGTATTTAATAGTCAAAGAGAAAGTTTTCTAGAGCGCAAATACTCTATCATTCTTTAGAAAAAAATCCATTGACTTGCAAAAGACCTTTAATACGAGTATTTGTGAACAATTGTGGTGGAAAAAAAAAGCATTAGCAAGGTTAGAGAGACAAGTGGAGTTTTGTTCTTCGACTTTTTAAAAATTATATTTTATCTTTTCAGTCTGTAGTGTGCTATTGTGTTTGTAATAGAAGATTGTGTTCAACCATATGCCAAAGACTTATTTCCCTTACAGCTTGATGGTTAATAGCGTAATAAATGACTATATTTTGTTAAAAATGTGTTTGATTTCTTTTAAAGCAATAGCTTAACAGACAAATAATTAGGCCCTATAGATATGTTAAATCGACAGGATGGCGCGGGGAATCTGTTGTAAGTACTAAAATGGCTTAATTTAATAATTTTTACACTTTAAATTAGAGCAGGTTCTATAAAATTGCGTGTCCTATGAAATGCGGGCCCCACTGCGGTCGTTATAAATGACTATATTTTGTTAAAATGTGTTTGATTTCTTTTAAAGCAATAGCTTAACAGACAAATAATTATAGGGATGTTAAATCGACAGGATGGCGCGGGGAATCTGTTGTAAGTAATAAAATGGCTTAATTTAATAATTTTTACACTTTAAATTAGAGCGGTTCCTATAAAATTGCGGGTCCTATGAAATGCGGGCCCCACTGCGGTCGCCGGCCCTGGTAAATAGCGGCATATGCTATGCCGCCGGTCAACTAGTTATTTTATATTTCTCGATATTTTTAGATTATTCGCCCCCCCCCCCC
>JADKLZ010039053.1:11113-36330 GCA_021533235.1 Biomphalaria straminea
CCCCCCCCCCCCTCTATTATGTTGGCCGATATGGTGGAATCGGGAGGGGGCTGTGGCATCAATTCCGCCCCCCCCCCCTAAGCTTTTGAGTTGGGGTGCGGTCCGATTTTGGGTGGAAGGCGAACGAATTTTAGTTTAGAATTCACACAATTGGTATACGAACTTATTACTTGTGTTAATAATATATACTAATTATTTATATTTCGCCCCCCCCTCTCTAGTATGTTGGCCTATATGGTGGGGTCGGGAGGGGGCGATGGATATTTTTATGGATGGATATCATTATAATATTTTTCAACATTTTTCAAAAGGTCCTTTTTTAATAGGATGAATGATGAGCTTTAGGTCAGGAGAATGCGTTTCTTCGGTGGAGAATGCAAGAAAACGTTTTTTTGGCGTCGAGGCTTCGCCCCGAATCCCATTGATAAATAATGAGCTGTGGATATCAGGATAATGTGTTACTGCAGTGAAATATACAAGACAACGCTTTTGGCGTCGGGGCTTCGCCCCGAAATCTACCGATGAATAATGAGCTGTAGATGTCAGGATAATGCGTTTCTGCAGTGACGAATGCAAGAAAACGCTTATGGCGTCGGGGCTTCGTCCCGAACACCACTGATAAATACTGAGTTGTAGATTCAGGAGAATGCGTTACTTCAGTGAAGTGTGCAAAAATAACGCTTTTGGGGTCGGGGCTTCGCCCCGAAATCTACTGATGAATAATGAGCTGTTGATGTCAGTAGAATGCGTTTCTGCAGTTAAAAATGCAAGAAAACGCTTGTATCGTCGGGGCATCGCCCCGAATCCCACTGGCGAAGCTTACAGCCCTACCTCAGACTCCAGCTTGCCTCAGCATGACTGTTTTTTTTCTCATTTAGGTTAAAAAACACTGCTTTATTATTCTCGTAAGTATAGGATATGGAGGGCGCGGTGGCTGAGAAGTAAAGCGCTTGGCTTCCGTACTGGAGGTCCCGGGTTCGAATCCTGGTGAAGACTGGGATTTTTATTTCGAGATTTTCGGGCGCCCTTGAGTCCATCCAGCTCTAATAGGTACCTGAAATTAGTTGGGGAAAAGTAAAGGCTGTTGGTCGTTGTGCTGACCACATGACACCCTCGTTAACCGTAGGCCACAGAATCTGATGACCTTTACATCATCTGCCCTATAGACCACAAAGTCTGAAAGGGGAACTAAGTATATATATATATATATATATATATATATATCTGTGGCATTTCTGTGGCATTTTACGTCTCTAGAGACGATCTTTTCCCCTTGCAAGCTCTTGTGTGACTAAAGAGGCCGATCCTTGATACACAGCTGCGATCGCAGGTTGGGCATATGTAGTCACCAGGCGCCGTTGCACTTTCACCCTTCTTTCTGCTTCTGTTGTGTATGGCATCTGCAATCAAAGACCCCTTCTTTATGCTCTCTCTCCAAGTGGATCTATCTTGTGCCACCTCTTCCCAGTTGCTGGTGTCGATCTTAAAGAGCTTCATGTCCCGTTTGCATACATCTGTATATAGGCCTATATATGCTGTACACACGTTTATGCATAGGCTTAGGGTTTGGAACAAAATCGCCCCCCCCCCACTCCAAAGTTCTGGATCCGCTAGTGGTCTACGGATGTAGGTTATTACATAATTTCAGAAAATTAGTTAGATTACACTGTATAGAGATTTTTTTTATTCACCACGAAAAGAGGGCCCTTTTGATAAGAGAATATTTTAAAATCTTTAACAATATAATACATAGTGGCATCAATGTGGCCCTACGGTTGCCCTAAAGGCCCATTTGGGTACCGGCCCACCGGGCATTTGCCCGAATGCCCATATAGCCAGTCCGCCCCTGCCTACCGGTACTTGTCTTCCGCGAATTTATTTTAAAACAAGCTCCCGAGGTAGATCTAGTCTAGATCTAAAATATTTATTATAGACTCTAGGCATATTTTTTTTCTTTTACTAGATCTAGAATTAACCCCAACTCCGAATACCAAATCATTAATGATAAACAGTAACCTTTAAAAGTACTATTAATAGTATTTAATACGTATACATTAGATCTAATGTTAATTTAGTCTGCAAAAGAAAAAAAAAAAGGGTTGATTCGAGGTTGTATGAGAAGTGGTCGTCTCCTTTCCATCAAGACTAAAACTAAAAGATTTAAAAACTTCTTTGTCCCACTTTCGGTCAGAGTGTTACGAGGTCAGCTGCCGTCATCGAGAAGTAGGCCTACATAGAAGTCAAATCCATGAAGCGCTGGTTGTGAATGTCAATGTGTAGGCTATGTGTGTTCTTATGTGAATGTTCGAATTTTTCATCAATATTGTTTTTGTACAGTAGTTACGTTGAGGTTGTCAATTGTAAACAAACTTAATTTCTATTAGATTGGATCAAATTATCTTATTTTATCTTATTTGGTACTGTAACCTAGCCTATGTATTGAACCAGTTGACGTAGATCTACTTGTACAGCTATTTCGGCCAATAGGCTCCGAGAAACTTTGACGATGACGCATTTTTTCCCCCCAATAGGCTATTGTGAATAGACATCGTGCAGCTTTGGGAAAACCCCGTGTCACCATATATATATATAAAAAAATAAAAAAAAAAAAAACAACTTAGGAGTATTTTTTTATTTATTTTTTTAAACCTGTGGTATAGCCCTTCCGTATAAGTCGGGTCTTGGGATGTGTATGGAAGTATATAAGGCGGATATACTGTAGGGGCCTATTGTTATTGTTACAGCGTGAGAGACGGATGAGCCCGTTAGCGTGATATAGGGGGAAAGGGGGGTAAAACGTACCCCCTAAGGGGGGAAATTCATAAAAAAAAAAGTTTGGCAAAAAGAATGTTTATTTTTTATGTCATAGCTTTACAACAACCCATACTACAAATGTGCAAGGTTTAAAGACTGAGTTATTTATATTAAAATAGAAAAATACAAAACAAAAAAAAAAAAGAGTACTATTTACCCTCCCAAGAGTCTATAGTAGCCTACCGGTACCAGCATGGAGGGTAATAAGTACCAACTATATATATATATATATACATAACAATTCAGAAAGATTCACAAACATAACTCACAAGTATAAGTATCAGCATTTTCACAACATGCACATGCAATATGCACCCAAGAAGCACATATTAAACATTGTATCATATTGTAATATATTACATTAAGCAACTCAACGGCAAGGAAAACAATAACAATATAAGTTTAATCAACATAGATCTCCAAACAAGGCCGATATCAACAACCAACATTACATCGAGTCTTCCTTCCTGTGTACAACTATTTTCATAACAGTGTTTTAATAGTGCACAAATGCGCACCACAATAATGGTGTGGAAACAGAGTTACAACAATATCTTCTTTAAGGTTTTCTTCGCATATAAAACAATACCAATTTTGACTTTTGTCACTCTCATTCTGACCAAATTGAATAGAAATTTTACTTTTTTTTTTTCTTTTGTGTTGAAGGAATAATTTGAGTTTGTTGTTTTTTAGTTTTTTTTTGCAATTGCAGCATCCACAAGAATTTTTTTATAGGGACTGGAAGTTAAAATTTCAGATTGAAAAGATTTTTTTTTCTGTTTAACATGGGGTTTTTCTTTTACTGGGATAGGAGAGATTGCAGTTACAGGGATGTATTTAGACTTTGATTGCCGAGAAGGAATTAAGCAATCATAATGGCCTACATCATCTCCAATATTTGTAAATCGAATAACTACTGCAGGGGAGGAAGGAAAATCATTCATGCCATATTTTAAAACAACATTACTAGTTGCATTCATTATTACAATTGGCTTTCTGAGCAGCTTCGTAGTTGCTATTATCTCTAGTTCGCCAACCATATAGTATTTGGTCTAGAAATACTATCTAGCCTTTCAAAAATATTGTCAAACTTTGCATGTGGCATGTCAGCACACAATGTTGCTGCATCAAGGTCTGTATAATGCTCAATGTTTTTACAAATATAGTCAACAACTTGTGCTCTAAGAGAGTCTGCCAATGCCTTTTCTTGTATTTTAACTAGCAGGCTACATACAACTCCACTTGAATCTCTATCAGCTGGAGATGTTCATGTAATGAAATGCAAATGCTTCTAAAAAAGCATCTGCCGTCAGGCTCTGTTGGAATTGCATAGTACGCAGATATAGAACGTTCTAGGTGAGGATAATTTGAATTTATGGAACTTTGAGCAGTTGCACCAAATCGTGGTTCATTTGATGAAGTGAGTGGGGATGTTGCAACTATTGTTGAGGAGTCTGATGATGATTGCACTAACAACTGATCATGTTGGGAATTTGAGGTTGAAGGGATGGGTTCCACAGGAATATTTATAACTGAGCAAATGGAGGTTTCAAAATCACTTTCAGTGAATATATGTCGATTGCAAGGCCATACGTATGCCACATTTCAAAAAACCATTAGCAAAATTTGAGACCGAAGCTGCTCTTGGGAATGCTCTACCTAAGATGGTAGCCACCTGAAATACAGTAATTCCTCTACCTGGATGATTAAAAAGCCACTTATCTGACTCTTGTACATAACAGCTTTGCAGGGGCTTAAAAAACGAGACATCCAAAGGTTGAAGCTTATGTGTAGTATGAGGGGGCAAGCTGAGCATAATAACACAAGAGTTACTTGCAGCAGAGATGGCTTGCAAATTTTTGCTGTGAGTGGTATGTCCATCCAAGATAAGAAGAACAGGCTTTTCTTTTGGTGGTTTTACACTGTTTATAAAATGATCCATCCATTTTGAAAAGCTATCTGCAGTCATCCAGCCACTTTCATTGCATACAGCGATTGTTCCTGGAGGAGCACCATCTAAAAGTTCGCCCTTCATCCGTTTTCGCTTGTAGACAAGCATAGGTGGAATAGCATTTCCTGCTGCATTAGCGCAAAATATTGCTGTGGTGGTAAGACCTCTTTCTGCACTGGTCAACTTCCCCACCTGATGCCTTCCTGTCAAGCTCACCACTTTTTGCTGTTTTTTTCTGGACAGTTGAGAGCGCTGTTTCATTGGTATTGAAGATCCTAAGAGCATCTAATTTATTTTCTGTAATGATGCTTTCAAGTTTGTCAAAAAATCTGTTAACTGCTATCTTGTTAAAACCGGTACTACGTGCAAGAGATGTTGCTTCAGGTTGTTGCAAGCTCAGATTGTGACGTTTCTTAAAATCTCTAAACCAGTCTTTTCCTGCCATTCCTTCTGTTTTATTAAATCTGTGAGACAACCTATTTTTTTTCTGCTATTTGGTATGCAAGACATCTTATATCGTTTCTGGTCAGGCCGAACAGCATTCCTTCCAGTTGATTGATGTGACTGACAAGTTCATTCTCAAGCTCTGCTGGGAGAACTGTCATTCTACCTCTTTGTACTACATTCCCATTCGCAAACTTGTTTTTTTCCATCTAAGTGTCTTTTTAGAGTTGGTTTAGGTATACCGTAAAGTCTAAACACTTCATTGAGACCATATTTATTCCTCAATGCTTCTAAGGCTTTCTGAAGATCCTCCAGGGACCAGGTTGAAGCTCTGCCCCTGGGTAAAAAAAATAATGAATGTAAATGATTATTAAATAGATTGCTATAGTCTATATGGTATTTTATTTATTTTTTTAAAATGTAGATCTATTTATAGTTAAGGGCTAGATTATGTTTAGTCTAAAATTTAGATATAGCCTTAATTTTATTAAATCTAAATCTACTAGATTTAGTACCTTAATTATCTTTTTTAGTCTAGACTCTATAGTCTATAGTTATAAAGAAAGTTATTGTTACATAGACATAGAGTAGAGTATAGAGGATGATAGAATATGATTCTAGAACTAGATTTTATTATAAATCTTAGTTATTATAAATCTAGATCTAGATAGTAGATAGATCTTTAGCAATTACTAGATCTAGATTCTAGCTTTAAAAACATAAAATAAGAAATTTATTCGATCTACATCTAGATATTATGTCGAGATCAAATGTGGGGCTAAATAGTACCAAACGTCGGATAATTAATTAGTACTCCCGGTACTTTTTACCATCCTGGCGCCGGTACGATTTACCTCAAGGGGTCAGCCCACATAACGGTTTATCATATTAACATATCTAAAAATAACTGATGTACTGAGGCATTATTTTCAAGAGGAAAGGTTGATTAACAATGCAATAGCTTTTGGTTGCCTCATTAGATAATTATACGATTTCTAACATGTGCAAAAATTACATCAAAAAAGGTAAAAATGAATAAAACCTTACCGTTTTGGTGTCTTTTGATTAAGCTCCATAAAATTAACATGAATGATGACGCTATAATTGTAGGTCAATATGCCAGGTTTTTTATTTTTAAAGACCATTTCTAAATATGAAAATTTTCGGTGGTACGAATTAAACAGTGGTACGTTTTACCCCCCTTTCCCCTATATATGAGATTACGGTACATATAGTATACCCTTACGGCTAAGGTTCCCGCGCATGACGCTCGCCCAGGGCCCAGCAGCGCTCTGATAAGGACGCCCTTGTTTATAAACAAAGACCGATTTTAAATCAACGTGGAGACTAGATCTAGCCGTGAAGCGTAAGAATAAATGCGATCCGATAGATCTAGATCTATAGAGAGTTTATCGGTGATATAGGTATAGATCTAACTTAGCCAGGTTCAGTTGTGACGTCACGTCTTTAAAAACTATAATCATCTCGCAGAACCCCGTTTTTTTTTTTTTTAGATGTGAAGAATTTACTGTCTAATTTATTAAATATAAAATTTTCTGAGCATTTAAATAAAAAATGACATAATGTTTACTATTACAACTTTTTACGCAGAATTTAAATATGCCATTCACTAAAATTTGAAAAACTATGAGAGTTTCCCTTTAAGTGCAAGATGTTCCTCTCTTTTCCCATCTACACGCCAATCATAGCAATGACTTCCATGTCAAATTTTGAAGCTAAAGTCTGGCTGCCAAAATGTTCCAAATTTGAAAGCCTGATAAATGTTATTAAGTCTTCTCGCGAGTTTCTCATTGTAAACATGCCCACTGTTTATCAAACAAGAAAATCTTGCTGTTGATTTTTTTCCCCATTAAAAAAAAAGTTAATTCAACCATTCCTATGCTTTGATCTTGCTTCTTTCACATTTTAAAAGTGGTATTTTTTTTATTTTTTTTTATAACTTTTTGTTTTGTTTTGGAAAAGTGCATTTTTTCCACTCGGGTGTCACCCCCTATCGGGTGACACCCGGTGCGGACCGCACCCCCTAGTGACGCCACTGGCCGATGATACATTCATGGATGGCGGTGCGCATGGCGGAGTCATAACCGGTGCCTTTCTGGCTGGTGCAGAGATGCGCACCATTAGTGAATAGACTGAAGTCGGATGTTGACATGAGAAGAGACTAGCGATTTCCGCCCAAGTTGAGAGTGGAAATGAAGACGCTGTGTTAAGAGAAGATGTTGTCTTGTGTAACTGGAATGTCTTGTAAATAAAAATCTATGTCTCGTTGAGTTTGCCTATAATTCCACTTCTGACACCAATGTAATAATTTAAAGGAAGGCAAACTCAACGAGGACATATATGTCTATTAGGTAGATCTACATCGAGCAGATGATGGGTCATTAATCATGTCATTATCATTTGTAAAAAGCCTTATGCCCTAGTGGCCTATGCGGTTCTCCTGGTACGATTCCACACCTGTCAACTTTAACCTGGAGTCAAAATGATTCTTCTGCTGTGAAAGGAAAACCCGTTTACTGGAAATGTTGAGAAATGGACCATGCGCAGTACCGTTACAGTAGTTAGCAGACAATTTCAAAATAAAGTAGATTTTAACTAATTTCGACAAGCTGTTCCGCAATAGTGACTCAACTTTGTACTATCTATATATAGATGTATATAGGTATGTGATCTAGATCTATGTATTTGGACTTTTGTTGTGGTTGTTAACAAGATGGCGTCGCATCAATACCACTAATTGAAGTATTCTTGTCTTAATTCGCGGTAACAAAATCAAAATCTAGATATAAATAGATTCTATAAAAATTTGATTAACATCTAGATTCACATAGATCTAGATCCAGGGTAGTTAATAAACTTAATTTAATTATAATTATAGAGTGACCAGGATTATCATCTAGAATCATTATCATGTATCATAATAATTTATTTTTTTAAATAATCATAATAATCATTATAATATTAAATAATGTCAATAATGTATGATGTAATCTTTATCTAGATCTACTGACATCTAGTACTAGGTCTAGAATCTAGTCATCTATCATATACTGATCCAGATTCTAGTGTCACTATCTAGATCTAACTAGACCTAGTAAATTCTTGTAGTTTGTTATGTAAGTTAGTAGTAGTAGTACTAGATTTAGATCTAGTAGTAGTAGATAATAATTGGTAATTCTGCCGAGGACAGACGCAGACGCGAAAAGAAAATCTTAATCGACCACCGGAGGACAATGGTTATGCTTGCCCTGGATGTGGCAAAATATGTAGGTCACATCTGGGGCTGCGTAGCCACGGAAAATACTGCATTTCTCATTAATCTTCGGATTTACTGGTAAAATTATGACCATGTGTTCATGCTTCAGTGTCTAATGTCCCGTACCAAAAACAAAGGAAATGGTGATTACACAGCTGCTCTACTCCTTACTTGCTCACACTGAACAAGATATCTAGCTAGCGGTCAACGAGTTTGCGTACGCTGCAGCCACTTTTGATTTATCTATTAACCTCAGTAAAAAACTTGGGGTTACCGTTAGGGCGTGGTGAAGAATGGCCCAGGAGATATCTGAATGGAGGGATGTGTAAAAGCAGGCCATATCCTTCCATGGGCTGTAGCATTAGTAGCAGTTTGTTAGTAGGCTATAAATTATTTAACCGAGCAAGGCTCGGCCACCTGATATTAAGGGTTATAATCCTTTACGTGTAACATCACCACACCGAATAATCGTACTAGCGGCTGTGATCGTTTTATACCTTGTTTGTTTTTTTGTAAAATGGGGAGTACTTCAACAAATGAATATTTTTTGGAACATATGTATTTTATAGAAAACTGAACGAGCTTTACAATGGTACCAATAACTAATTGATTAGCATTGTTTTTATATAAATAAATTTAAAAAAATAATAAACAAAATTGAATTTCTATACGATAAAGACACGTAATAGTTTAGTTAATGTCACCACTAAAAAGCCTGTCTATTTTTCTTTAAGAGTGTGTAAATTTTATTTTAAAAAAACAAGCATTGACATGCTATACATTTTAAACCGAACAAGACACATAAAATAGCGATTTCACCTGTGTGCGTAGTCTGCTACAATGGACGAAAATGCTCCTTAGCAACACATGAGTCGTTATAGAAAAATGATTCTTATTAAATCTTCATTGTAAAATTTGTAAGAAAAATGTCTGAGATGGGTCAATAAGATGTTAACCATTAGATATTTATTGTTTTTTTACCTTCTTTTATTCCGAATAAAAATAAAAAAAAGTTATATCCCTACGTTGATGAAATGTTAATGTGTAAAAATCAGTAAGTATTTTTTGTTTCTAAGGGGTCATGTCTTTGAAAGTAAACCTAATTTTTTAAAAACTTATTATGTAAAAGTGATTGATACAAATTAAAGAGGAGGATTTACAGTTCATAAAAAAAGTTCAAGATACTTAAATTTATAATTATAATTGTGATAAAAGTATAGAAACTCATCACATATTGGCTTTATCCATTGCTAATATCAACAAATTGTGGCATCGAATGGAGCTATTAAAATATATAGTAGATCTGGTCTTTTTCAACTAGATCTAGATCTATATCATATATACAAAATAGATAAAATATAACACTAAATTAAATCTATTGAAATTATTTCAATAGAAATAAAGTCTTAAACTAGATTTACACCTATATCTGAGTTATAGACCTGCTAGGGACTTAGAATTAGACGTAGACTTTTGACAAATCCATATAGTATGATATAGAGTCTATTAGATATGTGATGGGTCGTCCCGTGTGACATGTGTTTAGCTTGTTTGATGTCTAGGGGATGATTATTTTTGAAGATATCACACATTGACCCATTGATAAATCATGAGCAGAAACACAACGAGACAAGCAATTAAAGAGAGATACAAACATTAAAAATATAAAGAATATTTATTTACATAAATATTTACATAGAAGAATAAAAGGGGGAGGGTTTGTATCTAACTCTAATCAATACTATGTTTGATCATCACTCTTGCACTTAATAAGAGAATATGTCACTTTGTCCTTGGTGCTTAGCTATTTGGTTTGCTTGGGTCGCAGCTGGGGGTGGCTGTCTAACGGGTAAAGGGGCATCGATGATATAGTCCTTGTGGAGTTTCAGTCCAAAGTCCTGATATCTGTAGTGGGCACAGTAGATCGAGTGGCCGGCTATCGTTGGCACAAGTGTACTGCGGGCAGAGCTGATCTGCCGTGGGCAGCCTCGTAGGCAGGATAAGTCCAGTGAGTTGGCGAAGCTATGAAGTCTCGCACAGAACTGGGTCTATAAAGACGTCGTACCTAATAGGCTGACAAGTGGGTTGTCAGATAGGAAGGCTTGAGCCGATAGCGCCAAGTGGGTTGACAAGTAGTGACCTTTAGCGCTGAAGAGCACTCAATCTATATGTGATACTCGTAGTAGATCCAAGTGAACAGGTGATACTGATTAGTGCCAAATAGGCAAGTTGGCATAGTAGGCCAAAGCTGGTAGGCAGTGCTGGATAGCACGAAGTAGGCGATCAAATACAAATAGGCAGTAGTTCGGGATAGCACCAAATAGGCAGACACACGAGGATAAAAAAGAAAAGTTAGGACATGTCTCTCATGCATTTATGCATCCCTCGACTGAGGTGCATTCGTCAGATTTGTAAAATTGCTTTAGTGCACATCGGGGAAAATGATGACAAATGGGATTCGAAAAATAGAGGGCTGATAGTAGCAATATAAAATGTACATAAGAGGGAGGAGAATGATATGAAATGTACACTGGTGTCATATTTTTAGCTCATTAAAGTTTAGCTTATTTTAGAGTTTTAGTAAACCATTGCATATTATTGTATATGTACAGCGAAATATTGAAATAAAATATTATTTATTATAAATTTATAGTAATTTATTCTTGATGTATAAATTCCCCGCATTTTGACATATATTACATGCATGCAGCATTTATAGTTTTTTTTTTACAAACTTTTGAAAATGCACATTTTTGTGTGGTTTTTACCTCCCTTTTTGAAACATGCCAAAAATGATAAAATGCAACATTCACAAAAATTTTGAAAAAAAAATGAGCTTGTTATCTGTGTGCACCTGAATGTTTTTACTAAATTTCATCTCTGGGGGCCTTATAGTTTCTCTTTAAATGTCCTTCAAAAACACGCAGTTGGAAGGCCAAAAAAAAAACATTAAAAAAAAGAAAAAATTAGTTTTTAAACAGTTGAGCTATAGGCATAAATTTGGCATCCTCGGTCTTAGAATTGCAAGTTCTCTCCAAATAAATAAAAAATTGAGCTGCCTGACCATTTTGAAAAATCAGTTTTGGGTCCCTATAAGTAGTAGTCAGTTTATTTAAGTTTTAGTCAGAGTAGTCTCTTAGCTAGTCTAAGGCCTAAGCTAAGCTCTCTGACACTACTGACATTCAGAGTGACTGTCAGTGTGAGTTCTGTCACTCCTATAATAAATAATAATAGAATAATAGTCTATAACTCTTACTATGAGTAGATCTAATCCATATTTTATTAGATTCTAGATATCTAGATCTGATCATCTATAAGTATAATTCTATAACTATTATAATTATATTATACTAATAGTTACATTAATAAATCTATACATATTATAATATATACTTATATTAGTATATAGATATAGTATATAGACAGTGGCGTAGCATCCATGGAGAAGGGGTTCAATGAATCTGGGCCCACGACCATTAAGGGGCCCACACTCGATGGTGAAACAATCATGGGTCCAGGGCCCCTTTGTGCAACATATGCTCTAGCTTAGGGCCTCCATGAAATACTAAGTAGTTACATACAATATTTGGGCTTAATTGGTGCCCCATATCTCAAATGGCTTAAGGCCTTTTCAACTGTAAATACCACACTACATGGTGCGTAGAGGGGTTTCATATCGCCTGGTCCCATGACTAATGACCAATTGTGGCCTGCCATATACTGCAATTTTGTAAAAAAAATATTTTTTTTTTGTTAAAGAATTAAAAACTTTCCTTACAATATTCTGAACGTCATCTCAAACTTTATATTAACTTCGAAACATTAGCCCGTTTTTTTTTTCAGGTGGAGTCATTGTAAGGAATTGCTTTCATTAGGTTTATTGTAATCTTGTGACGGTGCGTTGGTGGTGACCTTTAGGTCCTATACTTCCTTCTTTCTTTTGTTTTTTCCATCTATGTTAATTAAGTTGTTGACAGTAGTACCTATTTTTCTGGTCTTTTTTTAAAGTAAGAATTTTTTTTTTCATTACCAGAACTCTAGATCAGGGCCGGTCTTAGGCCACTGCAACCTATGCGGCCGCAGTGGGCCTGCACTTTCGTAGGCCCCGCACGATGCAAATTCTTAGTGTAAATTATTATATTAAGCCATTTTAACTTATTAAAGAGGTCCTGGAATTCTCCTGAAATTATAAAATACTAGTCGACCGGCGGCATAGCATACGCTGCTATTTTGCAGGGCAGGCCTTAGGCACTGCAACATATGCGACCGCAGTGGGTCCCGCACTTTCTTTGGACCCGTGCTAATTTTTAGGTGTATGAATTATTAAATAAAACCATTTTATAACATATAACAGAATTTCCGCGGCCTCTTGATTTACCAGGAGCCCCTGGAAATCTCCTGAAATGTCATTAAATATAGGCCTACGAAAAAGTCCTGGAAATCTCCAGAAATTATTACAATCTTTTGTAAAGTAAAAGTAAAGGATTGTCATTCTCATATACACCACTTTCATTCACAAAATAGCATAGCTTATACAATACAGACGTTACTTCAAAAACGAAGATGATAACGTCCTATGCGTCATGCATTCAGTCATTCATATTAACCAATGACTTAAATTCCACCAAGTCACTGGTTTTCCTGGCTAGCTCAGGCAATCCATTCCATGCTCTAATAGCGCTAGGGTAGAAGGAGCTTTTGTACAAATTTGTCAAGCATATGGGATGAGGAATATGCCCTTTTATTTGTGTCTTTCTGAGCATTTTATTAAATTTGTTTTTGAATTTGAAGATTATGGTTCAGTGTTTTATGTATAATTGCTACTTTACTTTTGAGTCTTCTGCCCTTAAGGCTTTCTAAATTTAGTCATTTTACTAAAGGTGTTACTCTAGTCATATGTGAGTATAGATTTGTTATGAATCTCATTGCTCTATTTTGTGTCTGTTCCAGTTTCTTAATGTTTTCTTGAGTTGAAAGGTCCCAAACAGAGGATGCATATTCTATTATAGGCCTAACCAAGGTTAAATAACATTTTAATTTTATGTTCTTATTTGATTTATAGAAATTTCTTTTAATAATGTAGGTCTTTTCCTCCATATTTAATTAGTTCTACTGTAATTTGGTCCTCTCATTGTTCTTTGTTGTTCTTCATCGTTATAATTATTTCTAATGTTTCATTCAGCGTTGAGGGGGATAATAAGTGATCTGGTCATCCCCAAGGAAGCTTAAAGGTTTCAACCCCCTCTCAGTTGCCCTGCTGTTGTTTTTTTTTGGCCTTAATTTACGTAGGCCTAATTTTTTTAGTACCTTTTTTTTTGCTTATATATATTAACTCATTATTGGTTGCAACTGAAATCTTATTATTATTACTTGTATGTCTCAGTAACTTGTATATCTAGAGGCTATAATTAATCATTGGCCTCCTTCAGTTGTAGAACGACTATGGTTCATCTCGTACACTTACTCGTGTGGCTGTGGAGCCCTATTTTGGAGCCACACTCCCGTCCCCAATTATCGCAGGTAAAGGTGGTCTTCGCTACAGTGGTAGAGGAGCTGGCCATTTTTCGCACTGTCCGTTTTTCTTCCAGAGCTGAGGCCCATGCTCTTTCGCTGTCCATAGCTTTCTTGGTCACTGTCTCTTCCATCTGGTGCGGTCTAGATCTATGTCTTCCCAATGGTCAGTATTTATGTTCACTGATTAGAGGTCTCATTTTATTACATCTATGTAACGGAGTTGGGGCGACCAGTTTTTCTTGAGCCTAGGTAGTATAATTTGGGACCATGAAGTATTACTGGACCAACTTGCTAGTATAGCAGAAGTCACTGGTCTTATGACCTAATCATAGTACTAGATCACAGTGCTCATCACACTGGTTCGGTTGGCATAACATATTGTTATAACACTGATTTGTAACTCTGTGATCTAGTTTCTTAAGCAGCTATGCACTGTTAGGAACTTGACTATAGATGAATATTGATATTAGACAGGAAACAATGATGTTTGCCAAAAAAAAAAACAAAGCCTAGGAGCTTGAGAGGAAGCTGTGATTTTGTGATGTCCTATGAAAAAGGAATAGCTTGTGAGAATTATAAAATTCAAGTGATAAAGTAAAATGAAGTAAATTGAGTAAATCACATGTGAAATGAGATCAGATAGTTAGTAAATATTAAGTGTCATATTTGAATCTCATTTTGAAGACTAGTATTGACATGTTGAATGTCTACGAAAGAGCTTCAGTAAAGTGATGAACTTTTATTCCTTATAATTGGGCCCATTCCTCCTTAATATAAGATTATATCTCTGTGAAGTTTCGTCTACTTGAGTTTCCGATAGTCTTGACGTTTTGGTGGTTCTGGTGATTTCTTCAGTCATAGTAGAATCAGTTAGTTTATTCACGAGAGCCAAACTTTGCACTGGGTAGTCAATATCAAGCTCTGTTCCACTATGATTCTCATTTTCTATAGCTGTTTGTTCCTCCCTCTTTGCTAACATACGTAACGAAACTGTTCTCTCTCGACAGTTTGACATTTGAATAACAGCACACTGAAGGTTGCATGCGACTAATTAAACTTCTACTGTTATGTGATCATATTAAGATGATCATTGTTCAGGAGGACAGGACCCGGATAGGTCAACAATGTTGGTAAAGATGTTCTCGAGCCACTTTTTGGTTGAACCCAAAAGTATTTCATGTTGTGTCCTGTTAGCTGAATTGCATAGTAATGACTGGATGGACTGTAGCGCATTGTCACAGATGCTATTATAGATTTTTTTGTATTTAAAAGCTTGTGTGTAAATTAGAATTAGAAAACCCTAACTGAGCCTCAAGAATTACCCAAAAGGTCTAGTCCCTTAACAGAGCCTCAAGTTTAACTCAATGACGTCACAATGATGTCGCTAGTCTATTGGTTGATTTGAAAATAAATAAAGATTTTTTTAAAAGAGTTAGGTCAGCTGATATAGGACGCGCCAGAAGTCAGTCTGGAGTTAGCTTTCTAAACGATAGATTCTGTCTCTAGTGTGTTCTAAAATAATATTGAAGAAAGAGCCTTAATATTGAATTTTCATTTTTAATATGTACCTTGTACATAAGCTGTACTTAAGTTAAATTTGTATTAAAGTTTCTAGTGTTTTATTTCATCGAGGAAGTTATTCATTTGATTCCTAGATCGTCTGTGTTCATAATTATATCTAATTCAAGTTAGACTCCCCGGCAACACAAGTATACTCTCCTATCGGACAGCAACTTTGTTATTGTATCTCAAAGATAAAGTTGGCGAAGTCATTCATCCGCCATCATCAAGTATTGTGACATCTGGCACCTCCGATATTGTGACATTTGTGACACCTTCAACAAATAGAAAGTTTATGGACAACTTCTAACGGAATCATTCAAGATCTAGGAACAATTTTCAAACACTTCAAAGGAACTTCATTCTAATTTAACGAAGGACAGAATTTCTGTGTTTAAACAGGTCAGTTGGTTATCGATAATTATTTTACAAAAGATTTTCGTTCGAGTTACGTCTAACTCACGAAATCTATTATATGTAATTGGCAAAAGACCAATATACATAATTACTGGCAATATTAAAAGACCAGTAAATCAAATAACTGGCATCATAAAAAAAGACCAGTAAAGCAAATAACTGGCATTATAAAAAAGACCAGTAAAGCAAATAACTGGCATCATTATAAAAGACCAGTAAAGCAAATAACTGGCAATATAAAAGAAATCATTTGTCTGGCACAAAGTAAACAGAAGACCAGATTTAACCAACTGTTAAACCAGAAAAAAAGTACTCGGCTCAATAGATCTATACATCGAAGCTTACTACTCCAGTGATATACAATTTCATTATCAAGCATTATTTTCAAGTCAAGGCTTCAAGAACTTTGATACTAGATCTATATTATATCTGAGATAAAGTCAAAAAAATTCAGATATTGAACATTTTTAAAATACAAAATGGCTTCCAGTTCCGACTCTAGAACACAACGACTCCTCGAATTCATTAAATTCGCCAAAGAGAAACAAATACCTGAACCTGAAAAATGGGCCAAACGAATAGAAGAAAAAGACTATCAATGGCAAAAGGAAGAAAAAAAAGCGTCAAGAAGAAAGAGAAGCAGAAGAGAAAAAGCTCCAAGACGAAATAGAAAAAGCAGAAAAACAAAGACAAAAAGCTGAAAAACAAAGAGAATATTAAAAAAGAAAGCAAAGAAAAATAATAGAAGAAATACAAGGACATAATTATCGAATAGAAGTATTTCAACGCAACATTAAAGATTATGATGAAAGAATGAGACTATGCAATATTATGGCAGATCATCACAAAGCAAGAATAGAGTTCATAGAATCACAAGACTTAAATGAATTTGCAAGTGATGCAGAAGATGAAGAAAATAAAAAGTCAAATACAAAGTCATATGACAATGAAACAAAAAGAAATAAAAGATGATACAAATGATACAAATCCACAAGAAGATACAATTGAACCAAATGAACAAAAGAAAGATATGAATGAAGCAAATATTGAACCAGATCACAAGAACAAAATTGAGTACATTCAACCTATAAATTATGACTCAAGCAAGTCAACATATCCAGACCAAACCAATACAAGTTCATCCCCACCTACCAGTACATGCCCATCCCTATCTGAGACTACATGCCCACTCATAACCAGTACTTGTTCATCCCCTACCACCAATGCTGACTCCATGCCTCAAGACTTGAACAAGATTACTTCAGCATCAATACCTATCAAAGCTATGTCAAGCTCAAACAATACTTCTTACAATCAAGATGAGCTTCAACAATCAGAACCAGAAGTTACCAAGCAAATTTATTCTCAATCAAGTTCAAGCACAGACAATTTATCTCACAATCAAGACAAGTCTTATCAATCAGATCCAGTGGCAGAAATCAAAGAAGTTTGTCTTGTATCTAGTTCAGGTACACCAGATATAAAGAAAACAGAACAACTTCACTTTGTTACTGATACAAGTATAGCCCAATGTGAGCCAACTAAAGAGGACAGTTCAACCATGAACATTAAAAGCCTAATTGAACTCAGACAATTTGCCACAGGAGACAAAGTCAAATTACTGTTACCTGACTTGAGTAACAAAATCTACACATGGCAAGGACCATTTGACATTACTAGAAAAGTTTCAGACCTGCTTTATGAGTTCAACATTAGCAATTCCACCAAAGTACTTCCTGTTCAGATGCTTGAACCTTATCATGAAACAGAATACATCACAGCAGACACTGAAAATAGTTCAAGCACAACAGATACTCCAGCCACTTTTACTAAAGAAGAACCATCAACAACCATTCATGAGATAGATATCTCATTACCAGCATCTCAAGTTGACAATCAAAAGGTCATTACACAGAATGACTTAACACAAACTTTGAAAGACACTGTCACATTCAGAGATCATACTGAACTCTCTATCAGTGTTCCTGACATGTTCCCAGTCCTGAACATTGACTGTTATTCAAGAAACAACATGAACTTTCAAAGCAAATCGGAAAACAGCAACATGAACCATGAAGTCAACTCCAGAAGCAACATGAACATTGACATTGACTCTGAAAACAGCAACAACTCTGAATGCATCAACATGGACACTCAGAGCAACTCAGAAGCCAGCGACATTGACAACTTGTATCATCACCCCCCATTCACTCAATGGACAGACATTCTTCAGAAAGAAACAAATGAACTTAGCCAACTTTGCTGTATAGACAAATTGAACTCAAACTTATTCAGTCATTGCTCTATTGGACATTCATACTCAGAGCACTTTACTAACATTACCATACAGCTTCAAAGCTCATTAAACAGAAAATTGAGTTTTGGTATCGGACAGTTCATAATTTTGCCAAACTCAAACGCGGTACAGTCAGACATTATTTGTGTGCTCAACACAAGACGGAAGCAACAACGTCGTAAACTGAAGAACCTCTTCTTCAAGTTCAGACAACACGCACACACAATCATGATGGCAACTCAGAAGAACTCTGTACTTTCTATGTACATTATTAACATGTACCATAGTTTATTGTGTGTTACTTAATAATTCATACTCGTCAAGGAAGAAGTTGTGTCTAATTAATTAATAATTTTGTCTTTACATTATTTTTTCCACAGGTGTAGTATATCAGTTTTGTTACCATATGTATTATTTCAGAATCAGGTACCATAAAGAGAAGTAACTCATTCTAGATTTAATTTTTGTATTGTCATATTTTATTATCAAACACCATAAAGAGAAGTAACTCATTCAAAATTTAATTCATATTTCAATGCATATAATGCCTTGTAAATTTTTCAGGTTGTTCATGAAAATCACTGTCTCATATTATAATATTTTTCTATTTATGCGTTTAACTTTAAGTTTCATATGCATCTACTTAGTTAGAATTTTTTTTATAACAAGTCTTCAATAATTTTGTTCACATGTTTATGGTACTATATTTAAATTTTATTGTTAACAAGTTGTCACATTTTTATATCAAATCTTCCAGAGCATTGTAATGTATTGCCTTAACCATCCTCTAAGTTTTTTATGTATGGTATTTTCTGTGGACAATTTTATATCGATTCTAAACATTTTTTTCACTACTATGTAAGCATTTATATTACCATACAAATGCTTAAAATGGAGGAGGGGGTAATATGTCACAGATGCTATTATAGATTTATTTGTATTTAAAAGCTTGTGTGTAAATTAGAATTAGAAAACCCTAACTGAGCCTCAAGAATTACCCAAAAGGTCTAGTCCCTTAACAGAGCCTCAAGTTTAACTCAATGACGTCACAATGATGTCGCAAGTCTATTGGTTGATTTGAAAATAAATAAAGATTTTTTTTAAAGAGTTAGGTCAGCTGATATAGGACGCGCCAGAAGTCAGTCTGGAGTTAGCTTTCTAAACGATAGGTTCTGTCTCTAGTGTGTTCTAAAATAATATTGAAGAAAGAGCCTTAATATTGTATTTTCATTTTTAATATGTACCTTGTACATAAGCTGTACTTAAGTTAAATTTGTATTAAAGTTTCTAGTGTTTTATTTCATCGAGGAAGTTATTCATTTGATTCCTAGATCGTCTGTGTTCATAATTATATCTAATTCAAGTTAGACTCCCCGGCAACACAAGTATACTCTCCTATCGGACAGCAACTTTGTTATTGTATCTCAAAGATAAAGTTGGCGAAGTCGTCATTCATCATTCATTCATCATTCGATAAGAAGAAGACATTGTTACATATAATAGAAGAGATATTGTTACATATGGCACCTCGACGATAGGAAAGGTCTTGTGACACGCATCATCTAATACAAGTTCCCATATAGCTATGTCCAGTTCCTAACAATGTAAAGTTAAAGTGATGGCTTTCCATTAAGTTACATTTAGTCTCTCTACTTGTCCGTTTCCTTTGGGGATATAAGGGGTCATTCTGCTGGTTTCGAATAAATGCTTCACTTCTGTAGACATACACGAAGTTCCCATGTAAGCGTGGGCGTACTCTGGAAATCCAAATAAGGATCCAAATATCTCATTAAAACATTTAACAACTGTGGAAAAAGAAATATTTTGACATACTAATGGTATTCTAGAAACTTAATCTGTAATGATAAGAAGATATCTGTTTCTTGAAACAGAAGGTAGAGGTCTCTTGAAGCCGATAGTATTTTTTTTTTTTTCAAAATGATCGACTTGCTTTAATCCGCTCCCAGTCCGTTTGTGAAAAGACATGGGGCTTCAGCTCAGCACAAGTTTGAGACAGTTCTGACATTTTCACAGAAGAATGGCAGATTTGTAGCCCTTAGTAGTGCAATGATCGAGTAAAGCTCTAATGGCAGAGACTAGTATGTAGCAATCTGAGGTAATTGCGAGTGAGGGCAGATAGATAGTTTCTGGCTACATTGTTCTGGTAAAATAGTAAGCTGTTGAACTTTTACTCTTTATAATTGGACCTATTTCTCCCTAATTTAAGATTTTAGCTATGCGTAGTGTAATAGTAAATATATAATAGTTAATATATCAGTACCTGCATGTAGTTAGTGTCTTAAAGCTCAACAAACAAATGTTTTAGTAGTTCTTATTCCAATCATATAAATTTACATTCCAAAAATATATCTATGGTACGGTATAGTCCATTAGTTATAAATAAATAGGTCAAAAATTTATTTATTTAAGTTTAATTTTTTCTGGGCTTCTGAGTAGCAAGTTGATTTTGAATGTCCTCTCTACATCTTTATTTTTTCCCCCCAGTATTCAGTGGTACCTTCATCAATTAGTCCTTTAACTTTCAGACATTGCGTGGAGCGAAAAGCGGTAAACAAAAAAACCTTAAGATTGAGCTGAGCTGATCCATCAGCCTCATTTCTTACACGCTTAAAGCCATTTATCAAATTGGACTTGCATCATCTCCAGTTCAGTCACATCTTTTTGAAGATCTTTAGATGTTCATATTCCAAGTTTTTCGACACTACGTTAGAAATTTCACTTGACAATAAGCATAACAATAACATGTTTTTAACTTTCTCTTAGTGCTGCAGCTTCCATACATTCTTTTTCCTTTGCGGAACACAAATTGAGTTAACATCTTTAGTACATCTAGATATATGAGTAGAGAATCATTCTTTGACGACCACTTGTAGATCACAATTTAGTAGTGTCCTATGAACTATGCTTTCCTTACTGAATTCTGGAAGTGCCAATCTTAAATGTTGTGAGCAAAAATACTCATAAAAACGATTTGTACCAAGATAAAAAATCTGCAACTTCTTTAACATAGCTGTCAGAATTATTTCAGACCAAATTTAAGTTGTGGTTTGTGCTGTGAACAAAAAGCGCAATATGATACTTCTGCAGAAGCGATTCTTGAAGGTTATTGTACTGTTCACTCATATGGGAAGTACTAACATGGCATGGCCGCGCATTTTTTAAAAAGATAAATGGTGTTTTTTATTACTTGGAGTATTTGTTCCGCCGATTCTACAGACTTTTGGTTCTTACCAATGTAAAAATCTAGAAACGACTCTAATATTGCTATTTTTTTGGGTATTCTGTTTTAAGAGATTACGAAACAAGGGCTTACCTGGACTCTAAATGATCCATAAGCCCAAGCGTTAAGAAAGCACTACATGCTATGCTTGCTACCCCACTGGCTGTTGGCCCATAATGGTCATGGGTTTTGGTTCTCTGAACCCTTTCGCGCCATGAAAGCTACGCCACTGCCGCTTACCCGTGTGTCAAATTTACTAATTAAGAAATGTTTCCATTTTCTCAACGATGACATAAGCTTCTTTCTCAACTGAAGAAATGTTCTTACACTTTTTGTTAATGAGCAATAAAGAAATCATCGGGTCGACCATTTTTGTTTAAGGTAGCCGCAATGGCTATATCAAAAGCACCCAAGGGCATAGCTGGGGGGGGGGTCGTGGTTCACCCTCCACCCTGAAATGAAATCCCCCCTGCAGGTGTGTGAAAATTTGTGACTTATTTATTGCTTTGATTTTGTTTTCTGTAGGTGAGATTTTTATGTCAGCGCAGTCAAGGGGGATGGTTGAGTTTTAGATCTCCTCAAGTTAAAACCCTTCTCTTCTATAAAAAAATAATGCAAACGACAGTCACAAAATTCCATGAGTGTATCCAAGGGTTTTTGGAGTTTTAAAACCCCCTTCGAATTTGTTTCCACTAAACCCTCTATTCATTATAAGACTAAGTCACAAGATTCTGATCATAGCCAAGAGGGTTTTGCCTTGAAAACCTCTTTCCAGATGTAATTTAAAACAACTTCCAGCGGATTTGAAGCTAAAAACCACCTCTTCAAAATAAAATTAAAGCAAACAACACACAAAAATTCTATGAGTCCCCCCCACCCCCGAAAACTAATCATGGCTACGCCAATGAAAGGATGATGCCATATCATTCCAGGAAGAAACTATTCTAGGGTACAATAAACGTCTTCTGAAAGAAAGAAAAATTTAATAACGATTAATTACGTTGTGACAAGTTGGTTGAGATTCGGCCGTTAAGTGTGTCTATGTGGTTTTCAGAATGTGAGAACCTATACTTGCACATAAGATTTACAGACACAGCGTTTAAAATGCAAGCAACAAATACCGTTAAGAAAAAAATGTACAGGTTTATTACAAAGAAAAGATAAGAAAAAGGATAAAATGCTGTACAGATACTAGGATGGGATGTAACATTTACATATATACGTTTATCATCATAAGATATGAGAACCAAGTGGTCTGAGTGTCATTAAGCTGGTTGCTTAGCTTTAGCTCATATGCTGCACTGAGGAGAGGGGTAGGGATTATGCTGACGCTGTCTGCTGGTAGGCTTGTGTAGTAGATTCAGGCGCCGGGTGCAGTCCAACGGTTCGTAGCTGCTGAGCTTTTCGGCTACTGTCAGTCAATCCAGTGACGAGTCTGTGGCTAGCGTTTGTTGATTGTCACTTGTATGGAGTAAGTAAGGCTGCTAACTGCAGATCTGCTGGCAACAAATCTGGTCTCAGTGTTATGTCGATAAGTCGCTGCAACGACACGATACATAGATCGGTTTAGCCATAAATGATAATACTGGGAGGTAGATGCCTTTCAGTTAAGGACATCTTCAGAATGATATAAAGAAACTATAAATTAGTTTCACAAATAGCAAGGGGAGTTAACACATAGATATTGTCTCCTATTAGGGGAGCTAACAATAATATTGGGGGAGTCCCCTAAAGGGAAATAATAAACAGTAATGTACACCAGTCACTGTGAGATTATTACGTGCATCGCTTAGATGAATGAGGGGGAGGGGGAGAGACACGACTAGTGTTCGCCCATGCCTTCACATAAGTAAACATACTTGGGACTAAGTCTCCAAACTAGAGAGTAAGTAAGCAAACATGATTTTATCTAAGTAATGTAATCTGGCCAAACTGGTAGATAAATAGAGTAGGGGAAGGTGGGGCTAGTTGTCACAATTTTCAGATTTTGATGTCTTAAACATATTTAGAATTTATTGATTTTTACCAAACTTTGCATGCTGTAACTTAAACATTCAGACAACAATTAGAGCAAATGTATGCATTATCTCTTTATTTATCAAAGTTATACAACAGAAACGTGGCTGGGTTGACGTTGTGACAATTTGCCCCACACCGGGGTAAGTTGACACAGGGTATGGGGTAAGATGTCACACATTTAAAAAATCACCATATCTTGCCAAGTCTAAAAGAAATAGCATATTAAGTCAAGACTTTGTTCTTGTAGTAGTTTCCTTTACTGGTCATCGTGAAAGAATGATATATATGTGGAGGTTCTGAAAAGTTTTGGACCTTGCAAGGAAAGCTGTAGGTTTTTCTTTAAAATAATGTTGTTGTTTTTCTATATAATATTTGTAAAATATCTGTTCACTTATCCCAGCAATGCACCCACCTCCAACCTATCTAGATAGTAGATCTAGGACTAGATAACTTCTTTCCTAAACTAAATGTTGCACTCGGAGGACATCTTTTCTGTATGTTGATGCTGGCATAACGTGTACCTTTGTAAACAGCATTATTTAAGGAGAAAGTCGCTTAATACTATTTAGGTATCATCCTAAAAAGTTATCAATAAAACAAATAATTATTAATAAACAAATATTAATATTAAAATTTGTTTTCAAAATGCTTAATCTTCATTGGGGTAAGATGTCACAACTGTGTGACAACTTGCCCCACAACAATTTTCAGAACATTTGTTCCAGTAACATTTTATAGGGTAGAGCTTTAAGAAAAAAATCAATTTCAATGTGTAACTAATACATAGAGACATGAAACAGTGTAATGTTGGAAAATTATTTCAACATTATAAGTGTTTTACAACAAAATTACACAATAATGAAATTCCACTTTCCGAACATTCAAAAACAATAAATCATGATAATTATAAAATGCGAAAAGGTATCGACTTCATTTCATAACTATATGTATATGTTTCCGTAAACATCTCAAATGTTGTTCGCATTTTTTGATAGCTCATCACATTATAGCGATATAGTGTTTGTGACAACTTGCCCCTGTGACATATCGCCCCGCCTTACCCTACATAAACGATGAAGGGATTCCTTGCAAAGTCATGATAGTAAATACATACTTGGTAATAAGACATGTTACAGAAATATTATGATAATTCCCCGCCAAGGAATTTACTAATAATAATATTGTAAAGGCCCCTGCTGAGCGATAATTTATCAGCGATAAATCAATAATAGCCAAAAAGCTAAATATCTGCTAAGAATTATTAATGAATTCTAGTCCAGATAAAGTAGGATGACTTTGACTATTTAGCCGTAAAATTCATTATATAAAATATAATACATAAAGGGATCTATCTAGTTACATAATTCGTGATAAGAAATACACAAATATGTACACAAATATAATGCAGTAAATAAATGCACAAATGTATACACACTAAGTAAAATGATTATCAAAATGATTATCAAGGACTTCACAAAGTTACATATCACCAAATCCAAAGTGAAAGAAATAGGGATGAAAAGATAATTATCATTAGTGGCCTCCTTCAGTCGTAGAACGACTATGGTTCATCTCGCACACTTCCTCGTGTGGCTGTGGAGCCCTATTTTGGAGAGACACCCCCGTCCACAAGTATCGCAGGTAAAGGTGGTCTTCGCTACAGTGGTAGAGGAGCTGGCCATTT
>JADKLZ010039054.1:0-11059 GCA_021533235.1 Biomphalaria straminea
TATAAGGAATTAATCTCAGCACAGAGCCTTAGTGCACAAAGGCTTACCAATGGCGGGCAACACCTTCGAGTTAGTGTGATGACACAAACTGTCATTGTTATCTTATTTTATTGTTCCAAAGAAAGTTCAAGAATAAAAACATGGGTATCATTACTAAATTGAATTCTAGAAATCATTAAACAAACCTCAGATTCAACCCTTCGTATTTGATGGATGACATCGATGTTTACACTTGAAATTCTCTCAGAAAATGGAACAAACTGTTGAAAAATAAAATTATAGAGCTAAGTTGTCAAATTATAACAATGCTGCAAGGGGCAAAAACCTAGATTGAGATCTTATTACAATATCATTTTTTTTTTACCTCAATACTATCTAGAGATCTGATGTACAGATAAAGATTACAATAAATTATTTCAAATTTTTAAATAGAAGTAAATCTAGATGTCTAGACTAGTAAATCCACATTATAGTCATAAATGGATATTATTTTTCATTTTGAAATAGCAGTCTATGTGTAATTCATATAATTTCTATTCTAAATTCTAATTTCATTCTATGCAATTCATACCAAGCTTTTATACATGTCTAAAAATTAAATATGTTTATTTTTCCATAAAGAACATATTTGGTAATGGTGATGACTTGCAGTGATGAGGTGTGACATGATTTTGATTTGCATTGAACAGGGCGAATAGGCACCGTCAAGCATTGATGTAACAGATAAAAAGAAACAGTGATGGAGCACAAGAATTTCAAATCAAGATTTTTTTGTTCTGGACTTTTCTTTTGTGGTGGCAAGTTATAAAGGATTTGTAATCAATGTTATCTATACTATGCTGTGACTTTTCACAACAATAGACACTAGAATATTTAATTTGAAGACTATGGTGGCAGTTCATGGTAAGTAAAGTAACTACATATAAAAAAAAACTTTTTATGCAGACATCACTTGCAAAGACAATCTTTAACTAGGAAAGAATTATTATTTCAGCTTTGCTGGTTTAAAAAAGGCCTTTTCCAAAAAGCACAAAAAGATTTAATGAGGAAAGAAGATGATTTATCTGATGCAATTTCTATTACCACTGATAGACTATTGGACTATACACACAGACACTATGCATCTCAGGTTTAAAAAAAAATAATTTAAATGCATGATTGTGGATTTCTGTAGATTTTTGTTACACCACTTTCAAAAGTAAAAAAAAATATGTCAACTTCTATAGTGAACCCAGGACCTAAGGTTCGAAAGCCAAGTGCTTAACCATTCGATCTCTGTGCCCCCGCCTCCAAATTAAACAAAGTATTTGTACTTTTCATGTTGTGTTAAAAAATGTATTCTGATATCTCTAATAGTAGCACTTTTCCATGACGAAGATTCAGGAGATTTTAGGAGTTTTTTTTTAAGGGAGGAAATGTATGATGTATGTGTATATATATAAAATAATAATAATACAGAATAAATATAGATAAACCGAAAGATATCGCTAATGGTTGAATATGTACTTATTTTTCGGAATTTGCTGGACATGTTGCAGCATTATAATATAAATAATAATAAAATTGGCACTTCTCTCAAATTGTATGTATCTTGTACTATGTAAATAGTTGAATAAGAAAGCAACAAATAAAAGGTTTTAGAATAATTTTAAATACAAGAGTAATGATTCATGTGAAAATATCAGTTTTGTAACTGTCATGAGTTGAGATGAAACTCTTGAACTAGTCCAGCAAAAAAAAGAACTTCATTCTGCCGGCCTAACTGAACATTTTTTTCAGTTCGGGAGAGGTCAAAGAAGATGTCTATGTATCAAATCTCAATTTCCACTGTCTTAAGAAACTAGAGATGATACCAAAAGCAGAGTACCCAGGGGATCACCACATTTCCTTCACTGTAACACGCTGTGTGGGACTTGCCAATTATGAAAAGATAACTGGTGGAAAGGCTTGTGGATTTGTGATGTTGTTTGAGTACTCTTTTTACAATTACTGACCTGTACAATCAAATTGTTCTCACAATGTTCTTAGACACTCCAGCAGGAGTCTTAAGCTACCTAATGGCCTAATTGCTTCTTCTTATAACTGTTTCCACCCAAACGCTATTTACGAGAATAGGTATAACTTAGTAGATACACAATCACAACAGTTAGATCTAGTTTCATTGTAAGAAAGCAACTAGATCTAAACCTACTAAATGCCTGATAGATGGGAAACGAACTGATCCTTACTTACAAACGGATTGAACCTGAACTAATTGATACAAACCAAACCATAGGAACTGTCTTTACCTAACCAAAGGGACTAAAAAATAAGTTGGCATTTAGGGCAATTTTAAGTAGAGAAAAGAAACTTTTTTCAACAGCAAATGTGTAAAAAGGGGGTGACTATCAGTGATAGCATGAAAATAAGCATGCAGTTAAAGCCAATATTTTTTTTTGCATGACAAATAGAAATCTCAATTTAAAACTGATAGAGCAGCAGAGTTCTAAATGTTATCTATTACCGCTGACATATCTGACAATGCTCAACCCTTGGTACTTATTTGCAGTACAAAAAGCAATTTCTAACACACTGAAAAGATAGCTGCTATTAGGAGTGTGCATGGGGCAACCATTGACAAAGACCTGCTCAAAAAAGCTTCAGACATCATGGAGGGTGTTTTTATTATCTGGGAAAAATTAATGGGAAAGAATACTGATACATCCAAAAGTATAGTTGGATGTCATCAAACTGACAACAAGAGATAGAAAAATTGTAGCAAGGTATTGAATCAGATTCATGTGATGATGTTTAACATTGTAAATTTTATAACCTTTAAACCATAGAACCAGAAAAATTACAGCATTTTCTTACACAAATAGAGCCCTAATATGAACACTTTTATTTTTACAATGAAGCAGAGAAAATGTACAAAATCTTTTTTTTTTGCTATGAGAAATGAAACAAATGTTTATGATGTATATATGAAAATAAGTGTCTCAACCACACTCATGGTTCTGGAATTTGGCTTTTAAAGTGACATCACATCTAAATGCACTCAACAACAAACTACAAGAAATACAAGTTGATTTCAAATAGTTGACATAAGCGCCTTTCAGAGAAACAATTTATCAGGTGAACATCTAGATTTAGTGCTTTAGTGATAAATCCCATGAATAAGAGTTAGTATTACACTATTACACCCTCATTATAACCAAATAATTGCTTCTAAAGACTGTCACAAACAGATTCAGTCATGGAACTTTCCTGGCTTGTCGCTTTCCACTAATAATAATGTAATGTATCTTCTCTACCAATGTGTGTTTTGCACTAATAATAATATTATGTATCTTCTCTACCAATGTGCAGTCCGAATGTCCAAGTCAAATTGATTTTCTTTTTTAAAAAAAAAAGGTGTGCAATAGGAGCTACAGCTGTCCCTTGCTTACCATTCGCAGATCCGACTTTTGCGAAAGTGCTATACCACAGGTTTTCAAAATAAATAATGAAAAAACAAAAATCCAGTGTTGTTGGTTTTTTTAACACTGATTTTCCCACTAGCCGCCGAAGTATATGGAAAAAAATTAATACTTCATCGCCAAACGTTTTGAATGTTGAATGGCCAAACTAGCAGTATAGCACATTAACTGGTTAAATCAAGAACAAATCGTGCAACAGCAGCCTCATAGAATCGACAGATCATAAGATGCTGTCATTACCAAAACTGAAGGGTGTAGAAGCCAAAAATGTCATTTTAAGAGATTGCATGGTAATTGGTCTCATATAGATGTCTGGAAGGCTTGCAAAATATTGAGAATCAAGTCCTAGTTAATGCAAACTGATCTGGATTGTGAAGCTAAAGGTGACTAGGAAATCTACAAACGCGGGGCCCTCCCTCAGGCGCTGGGCTTGGGGCGGTTGCCCCACTTGCAACCCCTGGGCCTATGCCTGCTACTGACTTACAACATTAAAAGAATTACAATACTAATACTTACATGATGAACATTTTGCTTTTTGTGGCGTGAGGACTTGCCCATTTTACTAATCAACTAAAGAAGTCTGATCACAATTCTATTATGACAATGATTAATGTAACTGTAAAGTTCTGTTAAAAAGTAAATACAGATAATATGTTAGAATAATTTAGATCTATCTAATAGACTATTATATGTTTATTGTTTTAGTAGTACTAGAATTAAAGTAATTATTATTAATAAATAAATAAATTAGATCTAGACTAGATTATTATTTATACTTGATGTATTTTATATGACAAGTACTGTAGATAGTCTAAGATAGATCTAGAGTCTAAGATATAGTAGGACTAGGACTAAACCTAGAATCTAGAATCATTAGATAAAAAATAGTCATAGATTCACTAAGATTGTAACTAGATTTACTAGATCTAGAGTGACTAGAGACTAGTACTCCTACTCATACTGATCACTTAAATTTACTGATCATTATTGTTTTTGAATTTTGATTATTCAAATTATTGATCATAATTTGATGATCTGATGTATTCTAGATAATATAATAAAGATCATCAAATTATGATCAATAATTTGAATAATCAAAATTCAAAAACAATAATGATCAGTAAATTTAAGTGATCAGTAGGAGTACTAGTCTCTAGTTCTAGTCACTCTAAGTCTAGATCTAGTAAATCCAAAATCATTAATAAAAGTACTCCTGAGGTTTTAAATCCACCTGTGAATAAACTTAATGACTTAATTTAAGTTTGAGAGCTAAAATTCAGGTAAGTTAACAAGTTTGCAAAGTTAAAAGTAATGTTCGTTTATAACACACTGCACAGCTACAGACTCAGTCACTGAGACTTCATATTAACTTTGCAAACTTGTTAACTTACCTGAATTTTAGCTCTCAAACTTAAAATACTTAAATTAAGTCATTAAGTTTATGCACAAATGGATTTAAAACCTCAGGAGTACTTTTATTAATAATTTTGATAGGTAGATCTATATTCATCTGGTTTGTTGTACCTTTTTTCAAAATGGCGAACACGCCTCCAAAATGGCGAACACGCCTCTAAAATGATACATTACCATCAAAAGTATTACTATTAAATCTAGCTCTAGATCTATATTGACTATATAAAAAATAAATAATAATTATAATAATATTTGGTTACCTAATATTTAATATTTCTATTATTAAAATCAATTAATCTAGAGTAGTCTAGATAGTACTAATAGTAGATTCTAGAATCTATATTTTTATTTTATATATTATTTATTTTATTTAAATTATAAATTTTATTTTAATTTAAAATTATACTATTTGTCTATTATAATCAAATAATCATTTAAAAAATAATTATTTTAATTGATAAAATTAAAATAAAAATAGATTAGATTTAGACCAGTCCTAGTGGCTAGTCCTACTCCTAGATTAGAAATAGATCTAGATCTAGATGAGTAGATCTAGACTATATTTTTTTTTAGTAGTGTAGAAACGACCTAGAGCTAGTACTACAGCTAGATTAAGATTTACATCTTACTTAGATCTATTTGCTAGTCTAGACTCTAAGTCTCTAAATAAACTTGGATCTATATAGATCTACTTCTATAGATTACATCTCCTAGAGTAGAGTGTAGAGTACTGTAGAGTCTAGCTCTATCTGAAAGTGAAGATCTAGAGATCTAGGATTCTAGAAAACAATAATTAAATAAACGCGTGTTGGATGTAAACTTCCGTTATGGGTTAAGGTAAAACAAAAATTTTTTTCCCAATTTTAGCGAAAAGACACATCGACGTCTATTTTTCCATATCGATTTTTATTCTGTTTCTTTCTATAGATCTACTATATGCGCGTCATTTTTAGCCTTGAAATAAGGTTTTATTTTTTTTTTAATACAGGCGGACTTCATCAATCCTCGGGATATAGATCTAGGAGTTATAGGAATTTATATTTCTATCGATATTTCATTTCTACATACAAATTGTGTTATAGGAGTTTATTTTTATCAATATTTATTTCATTTCTTTCTCTCTCTCTATCTCTCTCTGCCAGTAGGCGTCGATCTGATGCATTTTTTCCCACTCCACAGCATCGTTTTTAGGTTTTATAAGTAATAAGGAGTTCTCTATTTCAAATAGCCAACATTGCCTGGCTACCCGAAGTGTTAAAGAAATGCCTCTGGAGTTCACATTAAGTAGTAAGGGCAGATCTATCCTAGTCTATGAAGGATATGAATTCTGGCTCAAGAAGAAGACGCTGAACGGAAACATGAACTGGAGATGTAGCAAACATCAAACACACAAATGCCCGGTAACATTAGTTACTGCCCAAGATGATGTAATCAATCAATCATCTACTCACAATCATGAATGTAACAGAGATAAAGCCATTGCAAAGAACGCAGTTGAAAAAACGAAAAAGAAGATGTCGGAAACCACAACAACACCGGGGGCTTGCCAGGCTAATGTAATCGTCGACTTACCACCTTCTGTTCTGATGGCTTTGCCCAGAAAAAGTGTAATAAGCAGGACTCTCAGACGACATCGTGAACGACTCAGAAACAAAGACATTGGTGGAGCTTTGCCATCTCTTCCAGCTGATGCAAACTTTGAGGTACCAGCAGTGTACAAAGAGTTTCTATTATACGACTCCTTGGAGAAAAGCGGAAATAATCGATTTCTAGTTTTCGGTGACCGACAGTTACTAGAATGGCTAGGACGTAGCAAATGTTGGTTTGCCGATGGTACCTTAAAAGTTGTCCCCTGTTTATTTTATCAACTCTACACAATTCACTTTCAATATGCACAGGGTGTGATTCCACCAGTGTTGTACTGCTTGCTCCAGGACAAAACCAGAGTTACGTATGATAGATTGCTGGAAGCAATTAAAGAACTTTTACCAAATGTAACACCAGAAATTATTGTTACTGACTTTGAGAAAGCCGCCATGACAGCTTTTCAAGAGAAATTTCAGCTATGCAGAGTAACGGGATGTTATTTTCACCTCTGTCAAGCTGTATTACGTAAAGTGAATGAATTGGGCATGAAAAGTGACTATGACGCTTGTAACGAGTTACGTGGCATGGTTAGATGTCTTTCGGCTTTGACCTATGTACGTGAAGAACACATTAGTGGTTCCTTTGAATTACTCGCCGAATCCATGCCACAACATGATAGGATGCAGGAACTGTTATCCTACTTCGAGCATACCTACATACGTGGTCGCAGACAGCGTGGCAGAGGAGATGCTTATGCTTCAGCTTTATTCCCTCCAAGTACATGGAATAAATACCTGGACGTAATCGGCGGTGTGGCGCGAACAAACAATGTTGTGGAGGGTTGGCATCACGCTCTCCAATCTCTATTTTCATGCCACCATCCAACTATGTGGACATTTCTAGATGGTCTTCGAAAGGATAGTCAGTTGCACAAGGCATCAGTTTTACAGGCTAGCGCCGGCACTGAAGAACGGCCAAGGAAGAAATATGCAACACTGGCAAAAAGAATGACAAACATAGTTCATCAATATGATTCGATGGATCGTCTTCTGTACTTACAATCGATAGCATATCTATCTTATTGATGTAGATGAACAGAAAAAAACAACTTTTTTTTTACATTACCTCTATATTTATACATTCTTAATTTTTATAGTTTTTAATGCCTTTTAATTTTATTCAAATCTAACGTGTAACAATTTTTTTCATTTAAATAAAAAATGAATACATTAAATATTGCTCATTTAATGATTTTTTAAATTACAATTTGTCGATGAAAATATCAGGGGATGAAGTGACCGGGGATGAAGTGACCGGGGATGAAGTGACTGGGGGAAGAAGTGACCGGGGGATGAAGTGACCGGGGGATGAAGTGACCGGGGATGAAGTGACCGGTCACCTTATTACAGACATTAACATCTACGAATTAAAATTAGAAACAAATTAAACATCAACATCAACTGAGCATGCTTTTTTAAGTAAACATTAAACAACTTTTAATGGAAACTTTTGAACATTATAATCATATATAGTGATAGTTTCCTGAGGACAACAAATGAAAAAATACAACTTTATGAAAATTATATTCATAGGTACTTGAATATAATTTTCGTTTTAAAATTTAAAACTTTACGATAACTTTGGAAAATATTTTTTTTTCAGGATTTCAAATTTGAAAACTCATAAATAACTTTAAACTCGATATATTTTGCGACTTCGTTTTCAATGAACAATTCGTTTTTCAAAAGTTGTTAAATAACTTTAGTTATGCAAAGCTTCTTTTCTCATGACGCCACGTATACATGCATTTGGCAAGAAACAGTTAAAGGTTCAAATCAAAGGCTGGTAGAGATTCTTTGACGTCCTTCAAAACTTTGCTGCATTCTAGTATTTTAGTTGTAGTAGGCCTATTTCTGGTCACATATCTTGTCGTCTTGCCCATTATAAAAGAGATTGGTGCACTCAGTATTAAGCTCGTCTTCTCTAATTTAATATTGAATCCCGCATCTTAAGATCACTTTCCTGATATTTTCATAGAGTTAAAACTTATTTTTCTGTTGCAATAACATGCTAGTATGATTTTTAAAAAGTTAACTCAATTTTATTTTGAGCTAACTTTTCACATATTTCGTAGAGTAAATGTTTAAGTGCTTTGGCTTGGCCACCGATTTGGCAATAATTAACACTTTAATTTGAAGGTACTCTTGTGTTAAGTTGACTTTTTTTTAGTACATCTGCTAACAAGAAAGTCAAGCATTTAAAGTTATGCATTTATTCACAGACAGATGACAACAGTGCTGCGCCTCTAGATTTTCACCGTCACACTTACAAAGATCTTTCTTTCATGGTTCTAACAGCAACACGATGAGGACACCAACGAGTTATTCATATGACAATCTACCATCAATTAAAATCTCCCTACGATCGGTAGCAGCGGCGAAGAAAGAAAATGAATCCTTGATATTGTAGCTGCATTACCATGTCCCTGAGCTCATCATATCATTACTTTAAGACTATCTATTTCCAAGCGTTTTAAATTATCAGAACTGATACCATCAACTTTTGGTGCGCTTAACGTGGGATATCCTACACAATTTATGCCATTTCAACATTACCATTACTAATTTTAATATATCTTACAGCTTCAGAGGTCTATGTCAGGGCCTTAGGGTGCTGTAATACAAGATACCAGAGTACCTAGCAGAATTTATATCTCTGATAAGTAGATCTATATCCCTTAAGAGGTTTGCTAAAACATTTATAATGAGTTTTGGTACAAGCTTGGAAAGTAACTTTTTTTTTTATCGCTGCCTTGCAATGGTTAAGTTATTATTTCAGCACTGAGTATGGATAACATTTCCACAATCCCAATAAAAAAATTCCATTATTCAATTCGCCACCATTTACCAACTTTTGCTTTGCTAGAAACAATGCGATATTTTAAGCAATCTTTAAAGGGAAAACTCCCATGGTTTTGACAATTTTTGATATAATGTGTGTTTTGATTTACAGATAATGAATATATTGTTCTTTTTTTTTAATTTGCAAGAATAATATTAACTTAGTAATAGATGTTTTTCTGACATAATTTTTCTGCGCATCCAAAACGGTCAGATTTTCACGGAATTTCTGTGTGACGTCACAATGGTGCACTCAAATGTTAGGCTATATAGATCTAGATCTACTAATCCGAGTAGGCCTACCGGCAGGAGCGGACTGGGTGTAAAAAACGGCCCGGGCATTTCTACACAATCAGGCCCATAAATTGCATATTATATAGGGCATTCAATTGAAGGCCTACTTGTCTTCAAAATTATTATATTTATAGATTGAGCAACGGTACTCATGCATACAGAAAGATCTATATATATTTTTGATGGGAAGTATAGGCCAAATGTTGCTCTTTAATTCCTAATTTAAGTGTGTAACCCCTAAAAGGATGACTCCTACTAGATCTAGTAACACTGTCTACGGCACTGGCGGATCCAGGAGGGGGGAGGTAGGGGCGATCGCCGCCCCCCACTCGGCCGACCCCCCCCCCCCAACGAATTTTAGTATAGAATTTACACAATTGGTACATGAATGTATTACTAAATTACTAATATTAATAATATATACTAATCTATATATTATTTCTCAAAGAATTAGGTCAGAAAACAACAACGAGTAAATAGGGAAGATCCCATGCTATTTTTAGCTCCATTAATAACTTTTGTAACGCATTCGCTTTACTTATTTTATAATGCGAAAAATTAGAACCATATTTAAAACTCGAATTATTTATGTATTTAATAGTCAAAGAGAAAGTTTTCTAGAGCGCAAATACTCTATCATTCTTTAGAAAAAAATCCATTGACTTGCAAAAGACCTTTAATACGAGTATTTGTGAACAATTGTGGTGGAAAAAAAAAGCATTAGCAAGGTTAGAGAGACAAGTGGAGTTTTGTTCTTCGACTTTTTAAAAATTATATTTTATCTTTTCAGTCTGTAGTGTGCTATTGTGTTTGTAATAGAAGATTGTGTTCAACCATATGCCAAAGACTTATTTCCCTTACAGCTTGATGGTTAATAGCGTAATAAATGACTATATTTTGTTAAAAATGTGTTTGATTTCTTTTAAAGCAATAGCTTAACAGACAAATAATTAGGCCCTATAGATATGTTAAATCGACAGGATGGCGCGGGGAATCTGTTGTAAGTACTAAAATGGCTTAATTTAATAATTTTTACACTTTAAATTAGAGCAGGTTCTATAAAATTGCGTGTCCTATGAAATGCGGGCCCCACTGCGGTCGTTATAAATGACTATATTTTGTTAAAATGTGTTTGATTTCTTTTAAAGCAATAGCTTAACAGACAAATAATTATAGGGATGTTAAATCGACAGGATGGCGCGGGGAATCTGTTGTAAGTAATAAAATGGCTTAATTTAATAATTTTTACACTTTAAATTAGAGCGGTTCCTATAAAATTGCGGGTCCTATGAAATGCGGGCCCCACTGCGGTCGCCGGCCCTGGTAAATAGCGGCATATGCTATGCCGCCGGTCAACTAGTTATTTTATATTTCTCGATATTTTTAGATTATTCGCCCCCCCCCCCC
>JADKLZ010039054.1:11159-40828 GCA_021533235.1 Biomphalaria straminea
CCCCCCCCCCCCTCTATTATGTTGGCCGATATGGTGGAATCGGGAGGGGGCTGTGGCATCAATTCCGCCCCCCCCCCCTAAGCTTTTGAGTTGGGGTGCGGTCCGATTTTGGGTGGAAGGCGAACGAATTTTAGTTTAGAATTCACACAATTGGTATACGAACTTATTACTTGTGTTAATAATATATACTAATTATTTATATTTCGCCCCCCCCTCTCTAGTATGTTGGCCTATATGGTGGGGTCGGGAGGGGGCGATGGATATTTTTATGGATGGATATCATTATAATATTTTTCAACATTTTTCAAAAGGTCCTTTTTTAATAGGATGAATGATGAGCTGTAGGTCAGGAGAATGCGTTTCTTCGGTGGAGAATGCAAGAAAACGTTTTTTTGGCGTCGAGGCTTCGCCCCGAATCCCATTGATAAATAATGAGCTGTGGATATCAGGATAATGTGTTACTGCAGTGAAATATACAAGACAACGCTTTTGGCGTCGGGGCTTCGCCCCGAAATCTACCGATGAATAATGAGCTGTAGATGTCAGGATAATGCGTTTCTGCAGTGACGAATGCAAGAAAACGCTTATGGCGTCGGGGCTTCGTCCCGAACACCACTGATAAATACTGAGTTGTAGATTCAGGAGAATGCGTTACTTCAGTGAAGTGTGCAAAAATAACGCTTTTGGGGTCGGGGCTTCGCCCCGAAATCTACTGATGAATAATGAGCTGTTGATGTCAGTAGAATGCGTTTCTGCAGTTAAAAATGCAAGAAAACGCTTGTATCGTCGGGGCATCGCCCCGAATCCCACTGGCGAAGCTTACAGCCCTACCTCAGACTCCAGCTTGCCTCAGCATGACTGTTTTTTTTCTCATTTAGGTTAAAAAACACTGCTTTATTATTCTCGTAAGTATAGGATATGGAGGGCGCGGTGGCTGAGAAGTAAAGCGCTTGGCTTCCGTACTGGAGGTCCCGGGTTCGAATCCTGGTGAAGACTGGGATTTTTATTTCGAGATTTTCGGGCGCCCTTGAGTCCATCCAGCTCTAATAGGTACCTGAAATTAGTTGGGGAAAAGTAAAGGCTGTTGGTCGTTGTGCTGACCACATGACACCCTCGTTAACCGTAGGCCACAGAATCTGATGACCTTTACATCATCTGCCCTATAGACCACAAAGTCTGAAAGGGGAACTAAGTATATATATATATATATATATATATATATATCTGTGGCATTTCTGTGGCATTTTACGTCTCTAGAGACGATCTTTTCCCCTTGCAAGCTCTTGTGTGACTAAAGAGGCCGATCCTTGATACACAGCTGCGATCGCAGGTTGGGCATATGTAGTCACCAGGCGCCGTTGCACTTTCACCCTTCTTTCTGCTTCTGTTGTGTATGGCATCTGCAATCAAAGACCCCTTCTTTATGCTCTCTCTCCAAGTGGATCTATCTTGTGCCACCTCTTCCCAGTTGCTGGTGTCGATCTTAAAGAGCTTCATGTCCCGTTTGCATACATCTGTATATAGGCCTATATATGCTGTACACACGTTTATGCATAGGCTTAGGGTTTGGAACAAAATCGCCCCCCCCCCACTCCAAAGTTCTGGATCCGCTAGTGGTCTACGGATGTAGGTTATTACATAATTTCAGAAAATTAGTTAGATTACACTGTATAGAGATTTTTTTTATTCACCACGAAAAGAGGGCCCTTTTGATAAGAGAATATTTTAAAATCTTTAACAATATAATACATAGTGGCATCAATGTGGCCCTACGGTTGCCCTAAAGGCCCATTTGGGTACCGGCCCACCGGGCATTTGCCCGAATGCCCATATAGCCAGTCCGCCCCTGCCTACCGGTACTTGTCTTCCGCGAATTTATTTTAAAACAAGCTCCCGAGGTAGATCTAGTCTAGATCTAAAATATTTATTATAGACTCTAGGCATATTTTTTTTCTTTTACTAGATCTAGAATTAACCCCAACTCCGAATACCAAATCATTAATGATAAACAGTAACCTTTAAAAGTACTATTAATAGTATTTAATACGTATACATTAGATCTAATGTTAATTTAGTCTGCAAAAGAAAAAAAAAAAGGGTTGATTCGAGGTTGTATGAGAAGTGGTCGTCTCCTTTCCATCAAGACTAAAACTAAAAGATTTAAAAACTTCTTTGTCCCACTTTCGGTCAGAGTGTTACGAGGTCAGCTGCCGTCATCGAGAAGTAGGCCTACATAGAAGTCAAATCCATGAAGCGCTGGTTGTGAATGTCAATGTGTAGGCTATGTGTGTTCTTATGTGAATGTTCGAATTTTTCATCAATATTGTTTTTGTACAGTAGTTACGTTGAGGTTGTCAATTGTAAACAAACTTAATTTCTATTAGATTGGATCAAATTATCTTATTTTATCTTATTTGGTACTGTAACCTAGCCTATGTATTGAACCAGTTGACGTAGATCTACTTGTACAGCTATTTCGGCCAATAGGCTCCGAGAAACTTTGACGATGACGCATTTTTTCCCCCCAATAGGCTATTGTGAATAGACATCGTGCAGCTTTGGGAAAACCCCGTGTCACCATATATATATATAAAAAAATAAAAAAAAAAAAAACAACTTAGGAGTATTTTTTTATTTATTTTTTTAAACCTGTGGTATAGCCCTTCCGTATAAGTCGGGTCTTGGGATGTGTATGGAAGTATATAAGGCGGATATACTGTAGGGGCCTATTGTTATTGTTACAGCGTGAGAGACGGATGAGCCCGTTAGCGTGATATAGGGGGAAAGGGGGGTAAAACGTACCCCCTAAGGGGGGAAATTCATAAAAAAAAAAGTTTGGCAAAAAGAATGTTTATTTTTTATGTCATAGCTTTACAACAACCCATACTACAAATGTGCAAGGTTTAAAGACTGAGTTATTTATATTAAAATAGAAAAATACAAAACAAAAAAAAAAAAGAGTACTATTTACCCTCCCAAGAGTCTATAGTAGCCTACCGGTACCAGCATGGAGGGTAATAAGTACCAACTATATATATATATATATACATAACAATTCAGAAAGATTCACAAACATAACTCACAAGTATAAGTATCAGCATTTTCACAACATGCACATGCAATATGCACCCAAGAAGCACATATTAAACATTGTATCATATTGTAATATATTACATTAAGCAACTCAACGGCAAGGAAAACAATAACAATATAAGTTTAATCAACATAGATCTCCAAACAAGGCCGATATCAACAACCAACATTACATCGAGTCTTCCTTCCTGTGTACAACTATTTTCATAACAGTGTTTTAATAGTGCACAAATGCGCACCACAATAATGGTGTGGAAACAGAGTTACAACAATATCTTCTTTAAGGTTTTCTTCGCATATAAAACAATACCAATTTTGACTTTTGTCACTCTCATTCTGACCAAATTGAATAGAAATTTTACTTTTTTTTTTTCTTTTGTGTTGAAGGAATAATTTGAGTTTGTTGTTTTTTAGTTTTTTTTTGCAATTGCAGCATCCACAAGAATTTTTTTATAGGGACTGGAAGTTAAAATTTCAGATTGAAAAGATTTTTTTTTCTGTTTAACATGGGGTTTTTCTTTTACTGGGATAGGAGAGATTGCAGTTACAGGGATGTATTTAGACTTTGATTGCCGAGAAGGAATTAAGCAATCATAATGGCCTACATCATCTCCAATATTTGTAAATCGAATAACTACTGCAGGGGAGGAAGGAAAATCATTCATGCCATATTTTAAAACAACATTACTAGTTGCATTCATTATTACAATTGGCTTTCTGAGCAGCTTCGTAGTTGCTATTATCTCTAGTTCGCCAACCATATAGTATTTGGTCTAGAAATACTATCTAGCCTTTCAAAAATATTGTCAAACTTTGCATGTGGCATGTCAGCACACAATGTTGCTGCATCAAGGTCTGTATAATGCTCAATGTTTTTACAAATATAGTCAACAACTTGTGCTCTAAGAGAGTCTGCCAATGCCTTTTCTTGTATTTTAACTAGCAGGCTACATACAACTCCACTTGAATCTCTATCAGCTGGAGATGTTCATGTAATGAAATGCAAATGCTTCTAAAAAAGCATCTGCCGTCAGGCTCTGTTGGAATTGCATAGTACGCAGATATAGAACGTTCTAGGTGAGGATAATTTGAATTTATGGAACTTTGAGCAGTTGCACCAAATCGTGGTTCATTTGATGAAGTGAGTGGGGATGTTGCAACTATTGTTGAGGAGTCTGATGATGATTGCACTAACAACTGATCATGTTGGGAATTTGAGGTTGAAGGGATGGGTTCCACAGGAATATTTATAACTGAGCAAATGGAGGTTTCAAAATCACTTTCAGTGAATATATGTCGATTGCAAGGCCATACGTATGCCACATTTCAAAAAACCATTAGCAAAATTTGAGACCGAAGCTGCTCTTGGGAATGCTCTACCTAAGATGGTAGCCACCTGAAATACAGTAATTCCTCTACCTGGATGATTAAAAAGCCACTTATCTGACTCTTGTACATAACAGCTTTGCAGGGGCTTAAAAAACGAGACATCCAAAGGTTGAAGCTTATGTGTAGTATGAGGGGGCAAGCTGAGCATAATAACACAAGAGTTACTTGCAGCAGAGATGGCTTGCAAATTTTTGCTGTGAGTGGTATGTCCATCCAAGATAAGAAGAACAGGCTTTTCTTTTGGTGGTTTTACACTGTTTATAAAATGATCCATCCATTTTGAAAAGCTATCTGCAGTCATCCAGCCACTTTCATTGCATACAGCGATTGTTCCTGGAGGAGCACCATCTAAAAGTTCGCCCTTCATCCGTTTTCGCTTGTAGACAAGCATAGGTGGAATAGCATTTCCTGCTGCATTAGCGCAAAATATTGCTGTGGTGGTAAGACCTCTTTCTGCACTGGTCAACTTCCCCACCTGATGCCTTCCTGTCAAGCTCACCACTTTTTGCTGTTTTTTTCTGGACAGTTGAGAGCGCTGTTTCATTGGTATTGAAGATCCTAAGAGCATCTAATTTATTTTCTGTAATGATGCTTTCAAGTTTGTCAAAAAATCTGTTAACTGCTATCTTGTTAAAACCGGTACTACGTGCAAGAGATGTTGCTTCAGGTTGTTGCAAGCTCAGATTGTGACGTTTCTTAAAATCTCTAAACCAGTCTTTTCCTGCCATTCCTTCTGTTTTATTAAATCTGTGAGACAACCTATTTTTTTTCTGCTATTTGGTATGCAAGACATCTTATATCGTTTCTGGTCAGGCCGAACAGCATTCCTTCCAGTTGATTGATGTGACTGACAAGTTCATTCTCAAGCTCTGCTGGGAGAACTGTCATTCTACCTCTTTGTACTACATTCCCATTCGCAAACTTGTTTTTTTCCATCTAAGTGTCTTTTTAGAGTTGGTTTAGGTATACCGTAAAGTCTAAACACTTCATTGAGACCATATTTATTCCTCAATGCTTCTAAGGCTTTCTGAAGATCCTCCAGGGACCAGGTTGAAGCTCTGCCCCTGGGTAAAAAAAATAATGAATGTAAATGATTATTAAATAGATTGCTATAGTCTATATGGTATTTTATTTATTTTTTTAAAATGTAGATCTATTTATAGTTAAGGGCTAGATTATGTTTAGTCTAAAATTTAGATATAGCCTTAATTTTATTAAATCTAAATCTACTAGATTTAGTACCTTAATTATCTTTTTTAGTCTAGACTCTATAGTCTATAGTTATAAAGAAAGTTATTGTTACATAGACATAGAGTAGAGTATAGAGGATGATAGAATATGATTCTAGAACTAGATTTTATTATAAATCTTAGTTATTATAAATCTAGATCTAGATAGTAGATAGATCTTTAGCAATTACTAGATCTAGATTCTAGCTTTAAAAACATAAAATAAGAAATTTATTCGATCTACATCTAGATATTATGTCGAGATCAAATGTGGGGCTAAATAGTACCAAACGTCGGATAATTAATTAGTACTCCCGGTACTTTTTACCATCCTGGCGCCGGTACGATTTACCTCAAGGGGTCAGCCCACATAACGGTTTATCATATTAACATATCTAAAAATAACTGATGTACTGAGGCATTATTTTCAAGAGGAAAGGTTGATTAACAATGCAATAGCTTTTGGTTGCCTCATTAGATAATTATACGATTTCTAACATGTGCAAAAATTACATCAAAAAAGGTAAAAATGAATAAAACCTTACCGTTTTGGTGTCTTTTGATTAAGCTCCATAAAATTAACATGAATGATGACGCTATAATTGTAGGTCAATATGCCAGGTTTTTTATTTTTAAAGACCATTTCTAAATATGAAAATTTTCGGTGGTACGAATTAAACAGTGGTACGTTTTACCCCCCTTTCCCCTATATATGAGATTACGGTACATATAGTATACCCTTACGGCTAAGGTTCCCGCGCATGACGCTCGCCCAGGGCCCAGCAGCGCTCTGATAAGGACGCCCTTGTTTATAAACAAAGACCGATTTTAAATCAACGTGGAGACTAGATCTAGCCGTGAAGCGTAAGAATAAATGCGATCCGATAGATCTAGATCTATAGAGAGTTTATCGGTGATATAGGTATAGATCTAACTTAGCCAGGTTCAGTTGTGACGTCACGTCTTTAAAAACTATAATCATCTCGCAGAACCCCGTTTTTTTTTTTTTTAGATGTGAAGAATTTACTGTCTAATTTATTAAATATAAAATTTTCTGAGCATTTAAATAAAAAATGACATAATGTTTACTATTACAACTTTTTACGCAGAATTTAAATATGCCATTCACTAAAATTTGAAAAACTATGAGAGTTTCCCTTTAAGTGCAAGATGTTCCTCTCTTTTCCCATCTACACGCCAATCATAGCAATGACTTCCATGTCAAATTTTGAAGCTAAAGTCTGGCTGCCAAAATGTTCCAAATTTGAAAGCCTGATAAATGTTATTAAGTCTTCTCGCGAGTTTCTCATTGTAAACATGCCCACTGTTTATCAAACAAGAAAATCTTGCTGTTGATTTTTTTCCCCATTAAAAAAAAAGTTAATTCAACCATTCCTATGCTTTGATCTTGCTTCTTTCACATTTTAAAAGTGGTATTTTTTTTATTTTTTTTTATAACTTTTTGTTTTGTTTTGGAAAAGTGCATTTTTTCCACTCGGGTGTCACCCCCTATCGGGTGACACCCGGTTCGGACCGCACCCCCTAGTGACGCCACTGGCCGATGATACATTCATGGATGGCGGTGCGCATGGCGGAGTCATAACCGGTGCCTTTCTGGCTGGTGCAGAGATGCGCACCATTAGTGAATAGACTGAAGTCGGATGTTGACATGAGAAGAGACTAGCGATTTCCGCCCAAGTTGAGAGTGGAAATGAAGACGCTGTGTTAAGAGAAGATGTTGTCTTGTGTAACTGGAATGTCTTGTAAATAAAAATCTATGTCTCGTTGAGTTTGCCTATAATTCCACTTCTGACACCAATGTAATAATTTAAAGGAAGGCAAACTCAACGAGGACATATATGTCTATTAGGTAGATCTACATCGAGCAGATGATGGGTCATTAATCATGTCATTATCATTTGTAAAAAGCCTTATGCCCTAGTGGCCTATGCGGTTCTCCTGGTACGATTCCACACCTGTCAACTTTAACCTGGAGTCAAAATGATTCTTCTGCTGTGAAAGGAAAACCCGTTTACTGGAAATGTTGAGAAATGGACCATGCGCAGTACCGTTACAGTAGTTAGCAGACAATTTCAAAATAAAGTAGATTTTAACTAATTTCGACAAGCTGTTCCGCAATAGTGACTCAACTTTGTACTATCTATATATAGATGTATATAGGTATGTGATCTAGATCTATGTATTTGGACTTTTGTTGTGGTTGTTAACAAGATGGCGTCGCATCAATACCACTAATTGAAGTATTCTTGTCTTAATTCGCGGTAACAAAATCAAAATCTAGATATAAATAGATTCTATAAAAATTTGATTAACATCTAGATTCACATAGATCTAGATCCAGGGTAGTTAATAAACTTAATTTAATTATAATTATAGAGTGACCAGGATTATCATCTAGAATCATTATCATGTATCATAATAATTTATTTTTTTAAATAATCATAATAATCATTATAATATTAAATAATGTCAATAATGTATGATGTAATCTTTATCTAGATCTACTGACATCTAGTACTAGGTCTAGAATCTAGTCATCTATCATATACTGATCCAGATTCTAGTGTCACTATCTAGATCTAACTAGACCTAGTAAATTCTTGTAGTTTGTTATGTAAGTTAGTAGTAGTAGTACTAGATTTAGATCTAGTAGTAGTAGATAATAATTGGTAATTCTGCCGAGGACAGACGCAGACGCGAAAAGAAAATCTTAATCGACCACCGGAGGACAATGGTTATGCTTGCCCTGGATGTGGCAAAATATGTAGGTCACATCTGGGGCTGCGTAGCCACGGAAAATACTGCATTTCTCATTAATCTTCGGATTTACTGGTAAAATTATGACCATGTGTTCATGCTTCAGTGTCTAATGTCCCGTACCAAAAACAAAGGAAATGGTGATTACACAGCTGCTCTACTCCTTACTTGCTCACACTGAACAAGATATCTAGCTAGCGGTCAACGAGTTTGCGTACGCTGCAGCCACTTTTGATTTATCTATTAACCTCAGTAAAAAACTTGGGGTTACCGTTAGGGCGTGGTGAAGAATGGCCCAGGAGATATCTGAATGGAGGGATGTGTAAAAGCAGGCCATATCCTTCCATGGGCTGTAGCATTAGTAGCAGTTTGTTAGTAGGCTATAAATTATTTAACCGAGCAAGGCTCGGCCACCTGATATTAAGGGTTATAATCCTTTACGTGTAACATCACCACACCGAATAATCGTACTAGCGGCTGTGATCGTTTTATACCTTGTTTGTTTTTTTGTAAAATGGGGAGTACTTCAACAAATGAATATTTTTTGGAACATATGTATTTTATAGAAAACTGAACGAGCTTTACAATGGTACCAATAACTAATTGATTAGCATTGTTTTTATATAAATAAATTTAAAAAAATAATAAACAAAATTGAATTTCTATACGATAAAGACACGTAATAGTTTAGTTAATGTCACCACTAAAAAGCCTGTCTATTTTTCTTTAAGAGTGTGTAAATTTTATTTTAAAAAAACAAGCATTGACATGCTATACATTTTAAACCGAACAAGACACATAAAATAGCGATTTCACCTGTGTGCGTAGTCTGCTACAATGGACGAAAATGCTCCTTAGCAACACATGAGTCGTTATAGAAAAATGATTCTTATTAAATCTTCATTGTAAAATTTGTAAGAAAAATGTCTGAGATGGGTCAATAAGATGTTAACCATTAGATATTTATTGTTTTTTTACCTTCTTTTATTCCGAATAAAAATAAAAAAAAGTTATATCCCTACGTTGATGAAATGTTAATGTGTAAAAATCAGTAAGTATTTTTTGTTTCTAAGGGGTCATGTCTTTGAAAGTAAACCTAATTTTTTAAAAACTTATTATGTAAAAGTGATTGATACAAATTAAAGAGGAGGATTTACAGTTCATAAAAAAAGTTCAAGATACTTAAATTTATAATTATAATTGTGATAAAAGTATAGAAACTCATCACATATTGGCTTTATCCATTGCTAATATCAACAAATTGTGGCATCGAATGGAGCTATTAAAATATATAGTAGATCTGGTCTTTTTCAACTAGATCTAGATCTATATCATATATACAAAATAGATAAAATATAACACTAAATTAAATCTATTGAAATTATTTCAATAGAAATAAAGTCTTAAACTAGATTTACACCTATATCTGAGTTATAGACCTGCTAGGGACTTAGAATTAGACGTAGACTTTTGACAAATCCATATAGTATGATATAGAGTCTATTAGATATGTGATGGGTCGTCCCGTGTGACATGTGTTTAGCTTGTTTGATGTCTAGGGGATGATTATTTTTGAAGATATCACACATTGACCCATTGATAAATCATGAGCAGAAACACAACGAGACAAGCAATTAAAGAGAGATACAAACATTAAAAATATAAAGAATATTTATTTACATAAATATTTACATAGAAGAATAAAAGGGGGAGGGTTTGTATCTAACTCTAATCAATACTATGTTTGATCATCACTCTTGCACTTAATAAGAGAATATGTCACTTTGTCCTTGGTGCTTAGCTATTTGGTTTGCTTGGGTCGCAGCTGGGGGTGGCTGTCTAACGGGTAAAGGGGCATCGATGATATAGTCCTTGTGGAGTTTCAGTCCAAAGTCCTGATATCTGTAGTGGGCACAGTAGATCGAGTGGCCGGCTATCGTTGGCACAAGTGTACTGCGGGCAGAGCTGATCTGCCGTGGGCAGCCTCGTAGGCAGGATAAGTCCAGTGAGTTGGCGAAGCTATGAAGTCTCGCACAGAACTGGGTCTATAAAGACGTCGTACCTAATAGGCTGACAAGTGGGTTGTCAGATAGGAAGGCTTGAGCCGATAGCGCCAAGTGGGTTGACAAGTAGTGACCTTTAGCGCTGAAGAGCACTCAATCTATATGTGATACTCGTAGTAGATCCAAGTGAACAGGTGATACTGATTAGTGCCAAATAGGCAAGTTGGCATAGTAGGCCAAAGCTGGTAGGCAGTGCTGGATAGCACGAAGTAGGCGATCAAATACAAATAGGCAGTAGTTCGGGATAGCACCAAATAGGCAGACACACGAGGATAAAAAAGAAAAGTTAGGACATGTCTCTCATGCATTTATGCATCCCTCGACTGAGGTGCATTCGTCAGATTTGTAAAATTGCTTTAGTGCACATCGGGGAAAATGATGACAAATGGGATTCGAAAAATAGAGGGCTGATAGTAGCAATATAAAATGTACATAAGAGGGAGGAGAATGATATGAAATGTACACTGGTGTCATATTTTTAGCTCATTAAAGTTTAGCTTATTTTAGAGTTTTAGTAAACCATTGCATATTATTGTATATGTACAGCGAAATATTGAAATAAAATATTATTTATTATAAATTTATAGTAATTTATTCTTGATGTATAAATTCCCCGCATTTTGACATATATTACATGCATGCAGCATTTATAGTTTTTTTTTTACAAACTTTTGAAAATGCACATTTTTGTGTGGTTTTTACCTCCCTTTTTGAAACATGCCAAAAATGATAAAATGCAACATTCACAAAAATTTTGAAAAAAAAATGAGCTTGTTATCTGTGTGCACCTGAATGTTTTTACTAAATTTCATCTCTGGGGGCCTTATAGTTTCTCTTTAAATGTACTTCAAAAACACGCATTTGGAAGGCCAAAAAAAAAACATTAAAAAAAAGAAAAACAAGTTTTTAAACAGTTGAGCTATAGGCATAAATTTGGCATCCTCGGTCTTAGAATTGCAAGTTCTCTCCAAATAAATAAAAAATTGAGCTGCCTGACCATTTTGAAAAATCAGTTTTGGGTCCCTATAAGTAGTAGTCAGTTTATTTAAGTTTTAGTCAGAGTAGTCTCTTAGCTAGTCTTAGGCCTAAGCTAAGCTCTCTGACACTACTGACATTCAGAGTGACTGTCAGTGTGAGTTCTGTCACTCCTATAATAAATAATAATAGAATAATAGTCTATAACTCTTACTATGAGTAGATCTAATCCATATTTTATTAGATTCTAGATATCTAGATCTGATCATCTATAAGTATAATTCTATAACTATTATAATTATATTATACTAATAGTTACATTAATAAATCTATACATATTATAATATATACTTATATTAGTATATAGATATAGTATATAGACAGTGGCGTAGCATCCATGGAGAAGGGGTTCAATGTATCTGGGCCCATGACCATTTAGGGGCCCACACTCGATGGTGAAACAATCATGGGTCCAGGGCCCCTTTGTGCAACATATGCTCAAGCTTAGGGCCTCCATGAAATACTAAGTAGTTACATACAATATTTGGGCTTAATTGGTGCCCCATATCTCAGGCCTTTTCAACTGTAAATACCACACTACATGGTGCGTAGAGGGGTTTCATATCGCCTGGTCCCATGACTAATGACCAATTGTGGCCTGCCATATACTGCAATTTTGTAAAAAAAATAATTTTTTTTTTGTTCTTCTTCTTCTTCTTCTTCTAACCAGCTTTTTTTACTGCTGAGCTGTCAGCTCTTTTGCAGACTGTGCCAAGGAAAAATACTGTGCTGTTTTTTTCAGTTGCTCAGCACTGCCATAAAGGGTGTTGGTTATGTTGGGCTGTAGTGGTAGTAGGGTCTGCCTAAGGTGGATTAGGAGGGGGCATTCAAAAAGGATATGGTTTACAGTTTCATAAGGGTGGGAGCAGTGTCTACAAAGTGGGAGTTGTGTGGGATTTATTTTATTGAGATGATAATTTAAATGTGGTGTATGTCCTGTTCTTAGTTGGAAGATTGTACATTGATCTTTGTGGGGGAGGAAGTTAATACTGTCCAGTTTGTTAGGCATGTTCATTTCTTTGTACATGGCTCTGCCTGTGTTTCCTGTTGCCCATTGGTTAAGCCACTCCTCTTTGTAGTTGTTGATTAGCATTGACCTTAGGGTGAGGTAGTTGACAGGTCTATCTGGTTGTTCCATAGATGATCCTGCCTTTGAGAGCTTATCTGCCCTTTCATTTCCCGTGACACCAATGTGTCCAGGGATCCACTGTAATATGATGTTGATGTTTAAATTGGTCATCATCTGGTGTATTATCATTTTTAGTGTTGTCAACTCTCTTGGGCTTTTTGAGGTGCTGCTGTTAAGTGCTTGAAGAGTGGATTGTGAGTCTGTAAAGACAACAATATCTGATGGTGCTTGTATTCCTTCGTGTAATTTATTTTCGACTGTCTGCAAGGCTATGGTAATTGCCTCAATTTCAGCTTGGAAGTTTGAGCAGTAGTCGCCACAGGGTGCACTTATTTCAAAGTGTATATTTTTGGGGAAGACCAGGAAGGCACCAAGACCGGCATTGATGGTGGCTTTGAAGGCTGATCCGTCGGTGTATATATGGATGGTTGTTTTTGGATAGCTTTCAATTGTTTCAAGCGTGCCTACTTTGAGCTCCAGTGGATTGGATTCTTTTGTCAGGGTGTTATTTATTAAATGTGTTTTAATTGTTGGTTGTTTATAGTTAAGTCCAGGAGTTATGTTTGGGAATCTGGTAATTTTTTCTCTGTTATTGGGTAGATGGTGTTTTAAGGCTAGTTCGTCAGTAAGTTGAATCAGTGTTCTTTGCTTTTTTTTATTGTTTTTCCCATTTCTCTGTGTTAATAGTTTATTTGGATGGTCGTCCTCCAACCTTCTGTATCTCTCAATAGCTTCTAAAGCTGCTCTGTTGCGCCTTAACTTAAGAGGTTCAATATTTGAGTCTATTTCACAGGCAGCTGTGGGAGTGGTTCTCATACCTCCACTGATCAGACGCAAGGCTTGGTTTTGGACTGCGTCCAAAGCTGACTGATAGGTTTTGTTGGCAGCTACTTGTATGGAGAGACAGTTATCCATGACAGATCTGACGTATCCAGTATTTTTTTTGTTAAAGAATTAAAAACTTTCCTTACAATATTCTGAACGTCATCTCAAACTTTATATTAACTTCGAAACATTAGCCCGTTTTTTTTTTCAGGTGGAGTCATTGTAAGGAATTGCTTTCATTAGGTTTATTGTAATCTTGTGACGGTGCGTTGGTGGTGACCTTTAGGTCCTATACTTCCTTCTTTCTTTTGTTTTTTCCATCTATGTTAATTAAGTTGTTGACAGTAGTACCTATTTTTCTGGTCTTTTTTTAAAGTAAGAATTTTTTTTTCCATTCCCAGAACTCTAGATCAGGGCCGGCCTTAGGCCACTGCAACCTATGCGGCCGCAGTGGGCCTGCGCTTTCATAGGCCCCGCACGATGCAAATTCTAAGTGTAAATTATTATATTAAGCCATTTTAACTTATTAAAGAGGTCCTGGAATTCTCCTGAAATTATAAAATACTAGTCGACCGGCGGCATAGCATACGCTGCTATTTTGCAGGGCAGGCCTTAGGCACTGCAACATATGCGACCGCAGTGGGTCCCGCACTTTCTTTGGACCCGTGCTAATTTTTAGGTGTATGAATTATTAAATAAAACCATTTTATAACATATAACAGAATTTCTGCGGCCTCTTGATTTAACAGGAGCCCCTGGAAATCTCCTGAAATGTTATTAAATATAGGCCTACGAAAAAGTCCTGGAAATCTCCAGAAATTATTACAATCTTTTGTAAAGTAAAAGTAAAGGATTGTCATTCTCATATACACCACTTTCATTCACAAAATAGCATAGCTTATACAATACAGACGTTACTTCAAAAACGAAGATGATAACGTCCTACGCGTCATGCATTCAGTCATTCATATTAACCAATGACTTAAATTCCGCCAAGTCACTGGTATTCCTGGCTAGCTCAGGCAATCCATTCCATGCTCTAATAGCGCTAGGGTAGAAGGAGCTTTTGTACAAATTTGTCAAGCATATGGGACGAGGAATATGCCCTTTTATTTGTGTCTTTCTGAGCATTTTATTAAATTTTGTTTTTGAATTTGAAGATTATGGTTCAGTGTTTTATGTATAATTGCTACTTTACTTTTGAGTCTTCTGCCCTTAAGGCTTTCTAAATTTAGTGATTTTACTAAAGGTGTTACTCTAGTCATATGTGAGTATAGATTTGTTATGAATCTCATTGCTCTATTTTGTGTCTGTTCCAGTTTCTTAATGTTTTCTTGAGTTGAAAGGTCCCAAACAGAGGATGCATATTCTATTATAGGCCTAACCAAGGTTAAATAACATTTTAATTTTATGTTCTTATTTGATTTATAGAAATTTCTTTTAATAATGTAGGTCTTTTCCTCCATATTTAATTAGTTCTACTGTAATTTGGTCCTCTCATTGTTCTTTGTTGTTCTTCATCGTTATAATTATTTCTAATGTTTCATTCAGCGTTGAGGGGGATAATAAGTGATCTGGTCATCCCTGAGAAAGCTTAAAGGTTTCAACCCCCTTTCAGTTGCCCTGCTGTTGTTGTTTTTTTGGCCTTTATTTACATAGGCCTAATTTTTTTAGTACCTTTTTTTTTGCTTATATATATTAACTCATTATTGGTTGCAACTGAAATCTTATTATTATTACTTGTATGTCTCAGTAACTTGTATATCTAGAGGCTATAATTAATCATTGGCCTCCTTCAGTTGTAGAACGACTATGGTTCATCTCGTACACTTACTCGTGTGGCTGTGGAGCTCTATTTTGGAGCGACACTCCCGTCCCCAATTATCGCAGGTAAAGGTGGTCTTCGCTACAGTGGTAGAGGAGCTGGCCATTTTTCGCACTGTCCATTTTTCTTCCAGAGCTGAGGCCCATGCTCTTTTGCTGTCCATAGCTTTCTTGGTCACTGTCTCTTCCATCTGGTGTGGTCTAGAGCTATGTCTTCCCAATGGTCAGTATTTATGTTCACTGATTAGAGGTCTCATTTTATTACATCTATGTAACGGAGTTGGGGGCGACCAGTTTTTCTTGAGCCTAGGTAGTATAATTTGGGACCATGAAGTATTACTGGACCAACTTGCTAGTACAGCAGAAGTCACTGGTCTTATGACCTAATCATAGTACTAGGTCACAGTGCTCATCACACTGGTTCGGTTGGCATAACAAATTATTATAACACTGATTTGTAACTCTGTGATCTAGTTTCTTAAGCAGCTATGCACTGTTAGGAACTTGACTATAGATGAATATTGATATTAGACAGGAAACAATGATGTTTGCCAAAGCCTAGGAGCTTGAGAGGAAGCTTTGATTTTGTGATGTCCTATGAAAAAGGAATAGCTTGTGAGAATTATAAAATTCAAGTGATAAAGTAAAATGAAGTAAATTGAGTAAATCACATGTGAAATGAGATCAGATAGTTAGTAAATATTAAGTGTCATATTTGAATCTCATTTTGAAGACTAGTATTGACATGTTGAATGTCTACGAAAGAGCTTCAGTAAGGTGATGAACTTTTATTCCTTATAATTGGGCCCATTCCTCCTTAATATAAGATTATATCTCTGTGAAGTTTCGTCTACTTGAGTTTCCGATAGTCTTGACGTTTTGGTGGTTCTGGTGGTTTCTTCAGTCATAGTAGAATCAATAAGTTTATTCACGAGAGCCAAACTTTGCACTGGGTAGTCAATATCAAGCTCTGTTCCACCATGATTCTCATTTTCTATAGCTGTTTGTTCCTCCCTCTTGGCTAACATACGTAACGAAACTGTTCTCTCTCGACAGTTTGACATTTGAATAACAGCACACTGAAGGTTGCATGCGACTAATTAAACTTCTACTGTTATGTGATCATATTAAGATGATCATTGTTCAGGAGGACAGGACCCGGATAGGTCAACAATGTTGGTAAAGATGTTCTCGAGCCACTTTTTGGTTGAACCCAAAAGTATTTCATGTTGTGTCCTGTTAGCTGAATTGCATAGTAATGACTGGATGGACTGTAGCGCATCATCTAATACAAGTTCCCATATAGCTATGTCCAGTTCCTAACAATGTAAAGTTAAAGTGATGGCTTTCCATTAAGTTACATTTAGTCTCTCTACTTGTCCGTTTCCTTTGGGGATATAAGGGGTCATTCTGCTGGTTTCGAATAAATGTTTCACTTCTGTAGACATACACGAAGTTCCCATGTAAGTGTGGGCGTACTCTGGAAATCCAAATAAGGATCCAAATATCTCATTAAAACATTTAACAACTGTGGAAAAAGAAATATTTTGACATACTAATGGTATTCTAGAAACTTAATCTGTAATGATAAGAAGATATCTGTTTCTTGAAACAGAAGGTAGAGGTCTCTTGAAGCCGATAGTATTTTTTTTTTCAAAATGATCGACTTGCTTTAATCCGCTCCCAGTCCGTTTGTGAAAAGACATGGGGCTTCAGCTCAGCACAAGTTTGAGACAGTTCTGACATTTTCACAGAAGAATGGCAGATTTTTAGCCCTTAGTAGTGCAATGATCGAGTAAAGCTCTAATGGCAGAGACTAGTATGTAGCAATCTGAGGTAATTGCGAGTGAGGGCAGATAGATAGTTTCTGGCTACATTGTTCTGGTAAAATAGTAAGCTGTTGAACTTTTACTCTTTATAATTGGACCTATTTCTCCATAATTTAAGATTTTAGCTATGCGTAGTGTAATAGTAAATATATAATAGTTAATATATCAGGACCTGCATGTAGTTAGTGTCTTAAAGCTCAACAAACAAATGTTTTAGTAGTTCTTATTCCAATCATATAAATTTACATTCCAAAAATATATCTATGGTACGGTATAGTCCATTATTTAAAAATAAATAGGTCAAAAATTTATTTATTTAAGTTTAATTTTTTTCTGGGCTTCTGAGTAGCAAGTTGATTTTGAATGTCCTCTCTACATCTTTATTTTTTCCCCCCAGTATTCAGTGGTACCTTCATCAATTAGACCTTTAACTTTCAGACATTGCGTGGAGCGAAAAGCGATAAACAAAAAAACCTTAAGATTGAGCTGAGCTGATCCAGCAGCCTCATTTCTTACACGCTTAAAGCCATTTATCAAATTGGACTTGCATCATCTCCAGTTCAGTCACATCTTTTTGAAGATCTTTAGATGTTCATATTCCAAGTTTTTCGACACTACGTTAGAAATTTGCACTTGACAATAAGCATAACAATAACAATGTTTTTAACTTTTTCTTAGTGCTGCAGCTTCCATACATTCTTTTTCCTTTGCGGAACACAAATTGAGTTAACATCTTTAGTACATCTAGAATAAATCTAGATATATGAGTAGAGAATCATTCTTTGACGACCACTTGTAGATCACAATCTAGTAGTGTCCTATGAACTATGCTTTCCTTACTGAATTCTGGAAGTGCTTAAATGTTGTGAGCAAAAATACTCATAAAAACGATTTGTACCAAGATAAAAAATCTGCAACTTCTTTAACATAGCTGTCAGAATGATTTCAGACCAAATTTAAGTTATGGTTTGTGCTGTGAACAAAAAGCGCAATATGATACTTCTGCAGAAGCGATTCTTGAAGGTTATTGTACCGGTACTGTTCACTCATATGGGAAGAACCAACATGGCATGGCCGCGCATTTTTTTAAAAAGATAAATGGTGTTTTTTATTACTTGGAGCATTTGTTCCGCCGATTCTACAGACTTTTGGTTCTTACCAATGTAAAAATCTAGAAACGACTCTAACATTGCTATTTTTTTGGGTATTCTGTTTTAAGAGATTACGAAACAAGGGCTTACTTGGACTCTATATGATCCATAAGCCCAAGCGTTAAGAAAGCACTACATGCTATGCTTGCTACCCCACTGGCTGTTGGCCCATAATGGTCATGGGTTTTGGTTCTCTGAACCCCTTCGCGCCATGAAAGCTACGCCACTGCCGCTTACCCGTGTGTCAAATTTACTAATTAAGAAATGTTTCCATTTTCTCAACGATGACATAAGCTTCTTTCTCAACTGAAGAAATGTTCTTACACTTTTTGTTAATGAGCAATAAAGAAATCATCGGGTCGACCATTTTTGTTGAAGGTAGCCGCAATGGCTATATCAAAAGCACCCAAGGGCATAGCTGGGGGGGGGTCGTGGTTCACCCCCCACCCTGAAATGAAATCCCCCCTGCAGGTGTGTGAAAATTTGTGACTTATTTATTGCTTTGATTTTGTTTTCTGTAGGTGAGATTTTTATGTCAGCGCAGTAAAGGGGGAAGGTTGAGTTTTAGATCTCCTCAAGTTAAAACCCTTCTCTTCTATAAAAAAATAATGCAAACGACAGTCACAAAATTCCATGAGTGTATCCAAGGGTTTTTGGAGTTTTAAAACCCCCTTCGAATTTGTTTCCACTAAACCCTCTATTCATTATAAGACTAAGTCACAAGATTCTGATCATAGCCAAGAGGGTTTTGCCTTGAAAACCTCTTTCCAGATGTAATTTAAAACCACTTCCAGCGGATTTGAAGCTAAAAACCACCTCTTCAAAATAAAATTAAAGCAAACAACACACAAAAATTCTATGAGTCCCCCCACCCCCGAAAACAAATCATGGCTACGCCAATGAAAGGATGACGCCATATCATTCCAGGAAGAAACTATTCTAGGGTACAATAAACGTCTTCTGAAAGAAAGAAAAATTTAATAACGATTAATTACGTTGTGACAAGTTGGTTGAGATTCGGCCGTTAAGTGTGTCTATGTGGTTTTCAGAATGTGAGAACCTATACTTGCACATAAGATTTACAGACACAGCGTTTAAAATGCAGGCAACAAATACCGTTAAGAAAAAAATGTACAGGTTTATTACAAAGAAAAGATAAGAAAAAGGATAAAATGCTGTACAGATACTAGGATGGGATGTAACATTTACATATATACGTTTATCATCATAAGATATGAGAACCAAGTGGTCTGAGTGTCATTAAGATGGTTGCTTAGCTTTAGCTCATATGCTGCACTGAGGAGAGGGGTAGGGATTATGCTGACGCTGTCTGCTGGTAGGCTTGTGTAGTAGATTCAGGCGCCGGGTGCAGTCCAACGGTTCGTAGCTGCTGAGCTTTTCGGCTACTGTCAGTCAATTCAGTGACGAGTCTGTGGCTAGCGTTTGTTGATTGTCACTTGTATGGAGTAAGTAAGGCTGCTAACTGCAGATCTGCTGGCAACAAATCTGGTCTCAGTGTTATGTCGATAAGTCGCTGCAACGACACGATACATAGATCGGTTTAGCCATAAATGATAATACTGGGAGGTAGATGCCTTTCAGTTCAGGACATCTTCAGAATGATATAAAGAAACTATAAACTAGTTTCACAAATAGCAAGGGGAGTTAACACATAGATATTGTCTCCTATTAGGGGAGCTAACAATAATATTGGGGGAGTCCCCTAAAGGGAAATAATAAACAGTAATGTACACCAGTCACTGTGAGATCATTACGTGCATCGCTTAGATGAATGAGGGGGAGGGGGAGAGACACGACTAGTGTTCGCCCATGCCTTCACATAAGTAAACATACTTGGGACTAAGTCTCCAAACTAGAGAGTAAGAAAGCAAACATGATTTTATCTAAGTAATGTAATCTGGCCAAACTGGTAGATAAATAGAGTAAGTGAAGGTGGGGCTAGTTGTCACAATTTTCAGATTTTGATGTCTTAAACATATTTAGAATTTATTGATTTTCACCAAACTTTGCATGCTGTAACTTAAACATTCAGACAACAATTAGAGCAAATGTATGCATTATCTCTTTATTTATCAAAGTTATACAACAGAAACGTGGCTGGGTTGACGTTGTGACAATTTGCCCCACACCGGGGTAAGTTGACACAGGGTATGGGGTAAGATGTCACACATTTAAAAAATCATCATATCTTGCCAAGTCTAAAAGAAATAGCATATTAAGTCAAGACTTTGTTCTTGTAGTAGTTTCCTTTACTGGTCATCGTGAAAGAATGATATATATGTGGAGGTTCTGAAAAGTTTTGGACCTTGCAAGGAAATTATAGGTTTTTCTTTAAAATAATGTTGTTGTTTTTCTATATAATATTTGTAAAATATCTGTTCACTTATCCCAGCAATGCACCCACCTCCAACCTATCTAGATAGTAGATCTAGGACTAGATAACTTCTTTCCTAAACTAAATGTTGCACTCGGAGGACATCTTTTCTGTATGTTGATGCTGGCATAACATGTACCTTTGTAAACAGCATTATTTAAGGAGAAAGTCGCTTAATACTATTTAGGTATCATCCTAAAAAGTTATCAATAAAACAAATAATTATTAATAAACAAATATTAATATTAAAATTTGTTTTCAAAATGCTTAATCTTCATTGGGGTAAGATGTCACAACTGTGTGACAACTTGCCCCACAACAATTTTCAGAACATTTGTTCCAGTAACATTTTATAGGGTAGAGCTTTAAGAAAAAAATCAATTTCAATGTGTAACTAATACATAGAGACATGAAACAGTGTAATGTTGGAAAATTATTTCAACATTATAAGTGTTTTACAACAAAATTACGCAATAATTCCAATTCCACTTTCCGAACATTCAAAAACAATAAATCATGATAATTATAAAATGCGAAAAGGTATCGACTTCATTTCATAACTATATGTATATGTTTCCGTAAACATCTCAAATGTTGTTTGCATTTTTTGATAGCTCATCATATTATAGCGATATAGTGTTTGTGACAACTTGCCCCTGTGACATATCGCCCCGCCTTACCCTACATAAACGATGAAGGGATTCATTGCAAAGTCATGATAGTAAATACATACTTGGTAATAAGACATGTTACAGATATATTATGATAATTCCCCGCCAAGGAATTTATTAATAATAATTTTGTAAAGGCCCCTGCAAAGCGATAATTTATCAGCGATAAATCAATAATAGCCAAAAAGCTAAATATCTGCTAAGAATTATTAATGAATTCTAGTCCAGATAAAGTAGGATGACTTTGACTATTTAGCCGTAAAATTCATTATATAAAATATAATACATAAAGGGATCTATCTAGTTACATAATTCATGATAAGAAATACACAAATATAATGCAGTAAATAAATGCACAAATGTATACACACTAAGTAAAATGATTATCAAAATGATTATCAAGCACTTCACAAAGTTACATATCACCAAATCCAAAGTGAAAGAAATAGGGATGAAAAAATAAACCTTAATTTTAATGAGTTAATTGTATAAACTTTGACCTTTTTATAGAGGGAGAGTAGTCCTTAAGGGACTACGGGCACGACATGGCCTATTTGTGCCGATGTGCCTAAAACTAAAACTAAAACTAAACTAAACACTTCGGCGGGCCGCACGTGGTCTAGACTATCCTTCTTTAGGCAAAGAGATTCGCGTTTGACCTTGAGAGTTTCCAGGAGATAGACTCAATGCGTGGGCGCGAAATGACAGTCCAGGAAGTAGGGTCGACTGGCGTCCCTTTGTCTTCTCCCAGGTGGTTAGACGATGGAGAAAAGAGGGGGGGGGGGGCTTGTCTTGTGCTAGATAGATTACCAGCCTATGACGTTGCCCGAAGCGTTACCTGGCGAGTGGGAGGGGGGAGGAGAGTCCTCTCTGTCTTTGTCCTTTGACCAATGAATAGAAACAAAGGCATGGTGACGGGCATGGGCGTAGCCAGGATTTTTTTCTACCAATGTCATAACACCAATGACCACAAATTGAATTCATAAAGTCAAACTCTCTAATAAAAACTATAAATTTAATATTGTAAATAGTACATCGATGGCCACTTTAAAATAATGCAACAAATGTAATGATTGATTAATTAACTACTCTATGGCAGCATTTATGATGAATGATAAAATAATACAATAGAAATACATGTAGAATGAATAGCATAAAACAGCAAGAAAAATAGTTTTTCACCCATGCTCAGCCAGACCAACCAGTTCCCTCCTCAATGTACGCTCCTGGATCCAGCATCGCAAGGCCACATGAGTTCAACATATGTCGTCTGTCTGTCATTTGTGTAGACCATCGTCTGTCGCTCATTTTGTACCTTCTATCTAGTGTTGTCACTGATCCCAATCATAAACTACACAGGCTATCTCTAATGACTGTCACTGACTCAAACACTGTCGCCTACTCAGACTGCCGCCGCCTACTCAGACTAGGACTCTGACTAGGATTCAGGCTAAGACTGGACAAAGACTCAGGCTAAGACTGCACTAAGACTCCGACCGGCACTAAGACACAGACTGTCACTCTAAATAAAGAAATAGGAAATAATCAAAATATCGCTAACAACTAGCTAAGCGCCATTCTATTTATTCTTAATCAACTAACAATCAACTAACATCTAAATCTAGATAAAAAACGTATAAAAATATTTCTTCTTACCCTGGTCCCTTTGAATTAATTCACTACATGTCTCTTGTAAACAACTCACACCTCTTGGAGCCAAGATCGCGAGCCAGCCTCGGCGACTTGCTCCCAATGTTTGTATGTGTCGTTCACCAGAAAACACGACACACGCCCCTGCTATCACTACATGGCGCTGTGTCCCCAATGCCCCACAACTCTACCCTATATAGTCGGAGACCTAACCCCACGCAAAAACTAACGCTACTAAATCGTCAGGTGTCTGTCCCCCCTACGGGTATTGAATCTCGCTACAAGCTATCTGTCTAAATGTCACGCTATTTCTACCCTTTGCCTCTACTCTGTCAAGTCTGTCTATGAGCAGTGAAAACACCTACAAAATAATTAACTTGTTCTCTCACACACACACACACATCTGTGACACTAGTTACTAGTGTAGTAAGTAAATATGTAAATAAGTAAGTAACAAGTAAACTTTATTGTTGGTATCTGTGCCAGTTTATGAAGTCAGTATAAATAGTGCAATAGTTAAACAACTCTAGACCCTATAGTTCGGTCTGGTTCTTCTCTCTTAACTTGTAACGGGGTTGACTACCGTGCTCAACAGTTTGCGAGTCACTACTGAGTTCCTGAGCGTCCAGTGGGGTATGAAGGTTCTGTGTATTTTAAAAAGGAATCGCTCGGAGGTCCTCAGAGCCTTCCAGTGGTTCATAACTTTCTTGTATCACCGTAGGAGTGTTGAATGTTACTTCCATGTTTGGAGCTTCAGGAGGATATCCATTATACTCATCCTGAGGGAAGAATGAAGGTTCACTTGTTCTGGATGGGGAGGGGGTGGGAGCCAAGTGTCTTAGAGAGACCGTCTCCTCTCTACCGCTTGGCAAGCGTACAACTGCATATTGGGGGTTACACATCAGTAAATCAACTTCTTCCGTTAGGGGATCATACTTCGAAGATCGGTTCTGTCTTTTCAGCAACACTCGACCTGGCCTAGATAGCCAAGTGGGAATAGATTTCCCGAATGAGGATTTCCGGTTGAACCGGAAAACTCTTTCGCGTGGAGTTTCTTTTTTTTTTTTGCAGTAGACAGTAATGATCTAATCGAGTATAGGGAATGGTTCAAGACTAGCTCCCATCTTGAGATCGGGAGGTCGACGTCTTTCAGTGCTAAGGTAACGGCGTTCTAAAGAGTTTTGTTTAGTCGTTCAATTTGTCCAGAGCCTGCTGGATTATAAGGTGTTGTCCTACTTGTAGCTATTTCCCTCTCGTGGAGAAAGGATTGCACCTCCCTCGACATAAAGGAAGTACCTCTGTCAGAATGGACGTACTCTGGCATCCCAACTAAGGAAAACAGCTGATTCAAGCACTTTATGACAGTAGATGAGGTCATATCGGGACATGGGTAGGCAAATGGGAAGCGCGAGTACTCATCCACCATTGTTAATAAATATTTATTGTGAGTTGTAGATGGGAGTGGGCCCTTAAAATCTATGCTTACTCTCTGAAATGGTTGGGTAGCCTTGATGAGAGTGCCTGAAAACTGTTTAAAGAATCTAGGCTTCAGTTCGGCGCAAGTTTTACATTGGTTTACCACTTTGCGGACGTCCTCGCAGGAAAAAGGTAAGTTCTTAGTCCGAACGAAATGGAGGAGTCTAGTGACCCCTGGGTGACAGAGGTTGCTGTGTAAAAGTTTGAGGTCTTCTCCAGTCATAGCTGACGCAAGGTGGTTTCTTGAAAAGGAATTTGCAGCTGCGTTTTGTTTCCCGGGTCGATATATGGCGTCATATTGGAAACTACTAAGCTCCAGTCGCCATCTTTGTATCTTTTCATTTTTAATCTTGCTCCTGTTTTGCTGGTCAAACATGAAAGATACCGACCGCTGGTCTGTAACCAACGTGAAGGGTCTACTAATAAGGTAATGTTGCCATTTTCTCAGGGCTTCCACAATGGCATATGCTTCCTTTTCAACTGCTGAATGTCTGCGTTCACTGTTAGTGAGTGTCCTTGAGAAAAAGGCGATAGGGCGGCCGTCTTGATTTAGAGTGGCAGCGATGGCGATGTCTGAGGCATCTGTTTCGACTGTAAGAGGTCGATTGTAATCTGTCGTTGACACAGCAGCGTTTTCAAGTTCCTGTTTTAGTTGTTTGAAAGCTTCCTTGACTTGTTCAGGGGAGGAAAGGTTTGGTTGTTTACCAATAAATGAATTTAGTTTGAGAAATGTGGGATCCATTGTGAATAATAGGACAATAACCCAATCACCCGCTTTTGTGATTTCATGTCTTTTGGTGAGGGTAGATTTCTCAACGCTTGAAATCTTTCGGGGTCTGGTCTTAACTGTCCTTATGAGATTTCGTAGCCTAGGAGGCACACTTTAGTAGTCGCAATGGCACTTTTATCGTCGTTGAAAGTGATGCCACATTTCTTAGCGGCGTTGAGAAATCTCTGTAAATTCTGGTCGTGGCTACCGGAGTCACGTCCGCAGATAGTAACGTTATCCACGTAAGCAAATGTATCCTGTAGCCCCTCCTCCTCAATTATTGTGTTAATTGTCCTTTGAAAGGCAGCGACCCCATTTGTCACTGTTACGACACAAGACTCTTCAAAATAATAACACTCTCATGGTTTTCTATATATATATACTTTAATAACATATCACTTTCTCAAAACAAAACCATTTTCCTTTCGTATCTTGTCAGTTTCTCCCTACTTCTTCTTTTTAACCTCCCTTCCTTTCACTACACAAATTCGCACCTTTTCATTCGCACCATGTTGCACTACGACCGTAACACCCCCCCCCCTTGTTCGCCAAGTTCGATGTACATCGAACGTCCTTTAAATATAAAAAAATTGTAAGCCAGTACAATATACTTATATTATCTTCATTAATTCTTACTCAGTTAAACCAGGTAACAACCAACAACAACAACAAAAAAATCCAACAGCAAAATTACATATCACCATTCCCTACATTATTATTTTAGGTTCAAAATACTTTCAGCCATCCCAATATACCATGACCCAAACTTTCTCAACGAACCAATCAGCAATCAGCGTTAATCTCATAATTAATAACTATAAAATAATAATTAACTCTATAACTATAATCATATATTTTAAATTTCTAATATGTTTCATCAAATTCTCAACATAACATCATATATATCTCAACAACTCACACATCTACAAGAGCTTCGTTACTCCCATACTGTATTCTGTTACACCAATATACATACACGAATACATTTATAAAATATTCCAATCTGTTATACATATATATTCACTACATTGCTAATCATTATGTTCCCACCAAAATGATTTTACTGACAATAATCTTTTGAATAATCAGCTATAACAAAGTTGACGTGGCCTAGCTTCTTTACTTCCTTCCAAACCTTTTCCTTTTTAGGTACATCGTGATAATGTATCAGCTATTACATTGTCTTTCCCTGGTATTGTCCTGACCTCAAAGTTGTAATCCATAAGTTGCAATGCCCACCTGGCTATTCTGTTGTTACCTAATTTATTTGTATTAATAAAGGCCAAGGGAGCGTGGTCCGTCCATAGTTCAAATTTAGCTCCCATTAGATAGAACCTCAATTTCGTTATGCACCATACAATAGCTAGTCCTTCCTTTTCAATGGTGGCATATTTCAACTCCGCGGCTGTCAGTTTTCTGCTCACATATAAAACAGGATGTGGGACATCATTCCATTTTTGCATTAGACAGCCTCCTATTGCAATGACTGATGCATCTGTTGCCAAAATAAATTCCTTAGTATTGTCAGGAAATGTCCGAATGGGTGCCCCAGAATAGAAAAATTTTAATTATGTCCATTGCTTCTTGACATTCTTCTGTCCAGACTATATTATTAGGTTTTCCTTTTTTTGTTAGATTTGTTAGCGGTTCAATTATTTCAGAAAAATTTGAAATAAACTCTCTATATATAAACGTTGCATAGACCCAGTAGGCTTCTAATTTGCTTCTTTGTCTTTGGTACCTTAATGTCCAATATTTCTGAACCTGTTTCTTCCATTGGTGTAATGCACTCATTTTTAATTTTATACCCCAAAAATCATATATCGTCTAGATAACAAATTGTGTCTCTACTATGATTGAATAATTTGGCCATCATTCTGTTAAACGTGGCGGAAGCATTTATCAAGCCAAAGCTCATCACATTCCATTGATATATGCCAGATGGTGTCTTAAATGCCGATAATGGTTTAGCTTCTTGATTTAGAGGTACTTGCTAAAAACTAAAAAAACTAAAACTAAAAACTAACTAAAAATCTTTGCATTTTTTAGCCTAGTAATCATTTCTTCTGCTTGTGGCATTGGAAATGGATCAAATTTTGTGACTTTGTTCAACTGTCGATAATCCACACACAATCTTAAGTTGCCACACTTTTTTTTTAACAAGCACGACTGGTGCAGCACATGGTGAACTAGATGGTTCTATCACCCCCAGTGTTAGTAGCTCATCAATTTCCTTCTGTAATGCTTCTCTATGGTGTAATAGGATCATATATTGTGGCAGTTTATTCGGTACTTTGCCAGTTAATTCGATATCATGTTCTATAATACCTGTTTTTCCAGGTAAATCTGTAAAGATATTCTTATAATCCTCAATTAGTGCTTTGATTTCTTTAGCTCTTTCAAGAGGGACTCCATTCAATGTGACATCCCTCCATGTTTGCCTACTCTCTGTTGCCACTGTCTCTATTGGTCTAAATATTTCCTCTGTCTCCATTTCTTCCGTCACACAGGCACCCATTGTCATCAGCTCATCTTTACTCCTTTCAGCACTTCTTTGTCTTGATCAGAATTCTTTTAATAAATCCACATGAAATATTTTGAGCTTCGAATCAATTTCTATTTCATAATTCACATCGCTAATTTTCCTTGTTACTTTGCACTGTCCCAGCCATTTTGTGAATAGTACATTATTCTTATCCTTCAGTCAGACCAAAACATCTTGTCCTACCTCTAAGTCTGTCATTTTTCTATGTTCATTCATCCTAGAAGGTGTCAATTCATTTTTCTCTAGTACATGTTTACCCGCTTCTTCACATGTCTTTATAACGTGATTTCTAGTTTCTGTCACAATATCATAATTGTCCTTAGTTTCTACATGTTCCTGAGGGATAATCAAATCTTTCAATATTGCCATTGTACCTCGTGGATTTCCTCCATAAATCATTTGAAATGGTGAAAAGTTGTTTCATTCTGGCTTTTTCTGTATGCAAATAATATTGACGGAATCGCCACATCCCACTCTTTGGGTTTATCATCAACTACTATAGATAATGCTTTTTTTAGAGTACCATTAAAACGTTCGCAAATACCATTGCTCTGTGGATGGTAAGGAGCTGTAAACCTTTGCTGAATCCCAAACATGTTCAAGAATGTTGTAGTCAACTGACAGTTAAATTGAGTGCCCCTATCCGATAATATTTCTTTGGGAAATCCAAATCTTGTATATAATGCTTGAACTATGTCTCTGGCTTCAATTCTTTTTAGTGGAATAGCTTCTGGCCATCTAGAGCACACATCTTTCACAGTTAGAATATAACGGTGACCCCTATTCGAAACTACTGGCATTGGACCAATCAAATCAATTGCTATTTTACTAAATGGTCTATCTGCCATATCCACCCTTTGTAATGGTGCTTTTATTTTTCTTGCCCCCTTTATTTTACATAGTTTGCACGAAGTCACATAGTTTTTTATGTCCTTATTAGTAGAGGGCCAATAAAAATCATTGAATATTCTTTGTTTCGTTTTATGCTCTCCCATATGTCCTGCGTGCGCTACATCATGCCCATTTTCCATAACAATCTGTCTGAATTCTCTAGGTACCACTAGTTGAATTATTTTTTTCCCATGCCATTCAATCTCTCTAACAAGAGCTCCTTTTTCTATAAAGAATCGTCCTCCTCTACCTCCTTTCTGAGCCAGTTGACGTAACACTGGGTCATTTTTTTTGTTTTGTGATAAATTTTTCTTTGTTAAATATTATATCTTTGATTTCCATTGTTTCTGTGTTTTCAAGCTGTTTATCTTGTTTCCTTAGTTGGTAACTCGAACAACTTTGCCAAATCTCCTTCCTCCACATCGTTACTACAGGATCTAGTAGTGACCATTCCACAACAATTTTCCAATGTTCTATCTCATTTTCCGTGCACTTCTTTATATTTGGTATATTGCCAATAAACAAATCAATTTGATCATGGTCAATAACACATGCGTCTACGATACCTGTGTAATAAGGTGTTTTAATGTTCACGCGGGCCATGGGTAATCGAACTGTTTTACCATCGAACATAATACATGCTTTGTTTTTTCCAATATATTCGTGATCTTCGACCAATTTTCGGTTTATTCCAACAATAGTGCTCCCAGTGTCCTTTATCGTTCTTGCAACCTTATTTCCGACAAATGCTTGAAAACAATCTAGACTTCCTGAGCTCGATAACAACGAAAAACTGTGATCTCTTCCATTTCTTCCACCGTCATATCTTCCTTGTCTGTTTCCTTGATATCGCCTCCTATAGTTACTATACTGGCCTTGCCTACTATCTATTTGGCTCCTTCCGCCGTCATATCTTTCCTGTGTATT
>JADKLZ010039055.1:0-13179 GCA_021533235.1 Biomphalaria straminea
CTTCGCTACAGTGGTAGAGGAGCTGGCCATTTTCCGCGTTGTCCACTTTTCTTTCAGGGCTGAGGCTCATGCTCTTTCTCTGTCCATAGCTTTCTTGGTCACTGTCTCTCTCCATCTGGGGCTGTCTATAGCTGTCTTCCCACTGGTCAGTATTGATGTTCACTGATTTGAGGTCACGTTTTATTACATCTATGTAACGGAGTTGGGGGCGACCAGTTTTTCTTGAGCCAGTCGCAAGTTGTCCGTAGAGGATGACTTTCGGTATGCGATTGTCCTCCATCTGGCGAACATGTCCAAACCAGCGCAGGCGGCGTTGTCTGAGGGCTTTAAAGATGCTAGGAATACCTGTTCGTCCAAGGATCTCAGTATTGCACACGTTTTCTTTCCATGTGATTTTCAAGATCCTACGAAGACATCGCAAATGGAACGAGTTCAGTCGTCGCTCTTGCGTTGCGTAGGTGGTCCATGATTCACTGCCATACAGCAGCGTGCTCATAACGCATGCCTTGTAGACTTCCATTTTGGTCGCTGTAGTTTCTGGTTATCCCAAACTCTTGACGGTAGATGCAGCCTTCCCTATACGTTTTTTTTATCTCCTCATCTAGAGAAAGGTCGTCTTGAATTGTGGCTCCCATATAGCAGAATTCATTTACGGCATCCAGCTTGTTATCGTCTATGAGGATGGAGGGTGGTGCTGTAGCAGGTGGTCCCATAACATTTGTTTTCTTTGTGCTAATAGTTAAGCCATATTCTGAAGTTCCTCTTGTGAGTGTGCCACAACCGCCGCGTCGTCCGCGAAGAGCATGTCTCTTATGGGGGTTGTTCTGGTTTTAGTTTTGGCCTTCAGTCTAGCAATATTTAGAAGTTTGCCATCAAATCTGGAATGGAGATATATGGCTTCGGTGGAATTATCAAATGCGTGGTGGATTAGCATTGAAAAGAGTATTCCAAAAAGGGTTGGGGCCAGGACACATCCTTGTTTTACTCCGCTGTTTATATTGAAACTTTCGGAGCAGGCGCCATTGAACTGTACTGTACCCATCATATTTTGGTGGAAAGAGACAATAATATTTAGCAGCTTGGGTGGAAGCCTATTAACTCCAAGATTTTAAAGAGTCCTTCTCTGCTGACAAGGTCAAAGGCCTTGATCAGGTCGATAAATGCGATGTACAAATGCATTCTTTGCTCTCTGCACTTTTATTGAAATTGACGGATAGAATAAATCATGTCAATTGTGGATCTCTCTGAGCGAAAGCCGCACTGTGATTCTGGATAGACTCGATCAGCAAGTTTTTGTAGCCTGGGGAATATCACTCGAGCAAAGACTTTGCCTATAATGCTTAGGAGAGAGATTACCCTGTAGTTGTTGCGGCTGCTTCTGTCGCCTTTGTTCTTGTACAAAGTGATGATCTTTGCATCCCGCAGATCCTGTGGTACAGCACCTTCTTGCCAACAAGCAGTTCGTGTAGAGGTTGGATTAGTGTAGTTTTGCACTGTTTTGGAAGATCTGGGGGGGGATGCCATCGCATCCGGGTGCTTTGCCCATGTTGTCTATGGCTTTGTTGAGCTCTAACAGGGTGGGTATTCCGTCTAGCTCGTTCATTATGGGTAGCTGTATGATAGCCTTAAGAGCTGAGGCAGAGACTTAGCTTGTTGTGGCGAAGAGTTCGGAGTAATGTTCGACCCATCTATGCATTTGTTGACACTTGTCTGTGATAATTTCCCCAGTGGTTGATTTAAGAGGTGCTGACTTGTTCTGGGAGGGTCCGAGAGCCTTTTTTAATTCCTTCATACATCCCTCTTATGTTGCCCACTTGAGCTGCAAGCTGGATATTCTCACTGAGCTCTACCCAGTATTCATTGGCACAGATCCTTGCTGTCCTCTGTACAGTGGCTTTAGCTTCTTTCAGGTTTAACAAGTTGCTTTGGGTAGGTTTTGCCTTATATGTAGTGAGTGCATCTCTCTTTGCTCTGATGACAGGTGCTAAGATAGCTGATTTAGAGTCAAACCAGTCATTTTGTTTTGTAGTTTTTCTTCCAAAGATGTCCAAGGAAAACTTTTGTATGGTGGACTTGGAGTGCTCCCATTTTTCTGTTGCTGTGTTTCCAGAGAAATTTTTGTACTCGCATTCAAAAGATTTCGCAAACTGTATCTGGAGACCAGAGTGACACATCTTGCTCACATCTGGTTGGGGCCTTTCAGTCTGCTTGGTATGGTGGATTTTTTTAGGAAGAAGATTTATCTTGCAACATACCAAGGAGTGATCTGTGTCGCAGTCTGCACTGTGATAGGACCTGGTAAGTTTCACAAAACTTTTGTCATACCATGATTAGGTCTAGTTGGTGCCAGTGTTTGGAGCGAGGATGCCGCCAAGATAATCTGTGCTGTGGTTTAGTTTTAAAATATGTATTAGTGACACAGAGGGAGTGTAGTGAGCAAACCTCGAGGAGTCTTTGTCCATTTTCATTTATTTTGCCGACACCAAAACGCCCAATACAGCTGTCCCATGCAGAGTTGTCAGATCCAACGCTTGCGTTGAGGTCGCCGAGGATGATCACCTGTTCTGTGTTTGGGATCTCGCTGAGAGAAGATGAAAGGTTGTCATAGAACATTTCTTTTGCCTCTGGTGTGGAACACAAAGTAGGAGCGTATGCACTTATCAAAGTCACGTGTCCAGTAGATGTGTTAAGGCGTATGGATAAGAGTCTTTCTGAACCGTTGCACTTCAGCTCTACTGTGTTCAGCAGTGTGTTCTTTACTGCGAAGCCAACGCCATGTTCCCTAACTTCACTTTCGGCTTTGCCTTGCCAGAAGATGGTGTAGTCTCTTTCTCTGATTGACCCAGAGTCAGCCAAACGAGTTTCTTGGAGGGCGGCAATGTCTACTTTGAGTCTAGACAGTTCATTGTTTATTATAGCGACTTTCTGGCATCCTCTATGTCCGGTAAGTTTTCGTTAAGTCCGGTTTGTAGAGTTCGCACATTCCATGTGCCCAGTTTAAGAGTGGATCTCCTCTTTTTCTTTTCCTTTGTGTCGCCTGGTACATTGGCTCTGTGCCTGCTTTTCGGATTTTGTCCTATCCTCGTGTACCCAAACGAGGAAGACAGGCATGACGGGAAAGCACCTTCATGGCTGGGGGCTGCACAGTTTGAGGCGGGCGGTAGTGTCCATTGGAATCCTAGGATCCCTCCCACCGACAAAAGTGGCCCCTGGCGCCCAGCTCTAAGACAATTGAGCATTTGGGCTTATAACCGGTGACTGCCACTTCCCGTGTTTGGCCGACGCCAAAAGGCGAAGCTGGAGTGTCCTCTCCAGTTTTCTTTCTGGGGTTAGGGCTTTGAATGAGTGAGATGAAAGCCTGGGCATTGTTTATGGTCGAAACGATGTCGCCCACACAGCAGTTCACCCCCTCTCCGCGCAGCTGATGTGACCAAAGGAACGGAATATCCGATACAGTTTGGGATCAGTAACGCCGCAGGCTCTGCCAGGCTGTAGCACTGTGCGCCACAATCTGCCTAAGGGTCACCAGCTCCTGATTTTTCCTCAGGGTTGTCTACCGAAGCCTTTCCCTCATTACCTATAAAATGCTTCCAACGGCATGCGTCTCAAATAGCCTCTGACAACCAGTCCAACTCCTGGCCTTCACGTTTGGTTCAGATATTGAGCCTGGCGGAACCATTACCACAGACAGGAGAAGGGGCAAAGGCGAGTAACTGGCGCCTAAACCAGTAAGCTTCGGGCAGAAGGGGCTCGTTAGCCTTGGTTGGCTACCCATCTAGGAGAAGGTAAACTCTGAATCCAAACCTCCGCCGCCTTGCGGCTATACCCAAACAAAGATATGAAGCGTTCTTCTCAGCTCTCCAGAAGGAAATAAGGTCCACTTAGAAATCCCGTCCCTATACACGTGGACCAGGGCGGGCGTGGCCTCCAAGGTGTCTAGACCAGGGGTGGGCAACCTTTTTCAACCGAGGGCCGCATTAATAAAATTTGGGGACTAGACGGGCCGCATATATATCATATGAGTGGCGAGGTGAATTTGGTGGCCCCAAATAAAATACAAAATAAAGGGAAAAGGTTAAAATTATACAATTTATTAAAAACAAACAATAACATTGAGTACAATTTTAGCTATTCCTTCTCTATAATACCGCAGTTGATCTCTTGTGCGAGGCCCCCATAATCATAGACCTTAGCAGCTGCATACATTGACTATGCATTGAGGCAGACCTGTGAATCTTTCCTAAACATTATTGTTTATTGTAATTATTATTCATTGAATTCAATGTAGCTTTGTGTAAAGTATGCAGCTACTAAATTATGGTTGAGATATTTTCTTTAGTTTATTTAAAAAGGTTGTTTTTTTTTTCAGTCAAAGCGACATCAGTTGTTACCCTTGCCATCATGTACCAGCCAACCCAACTCTTTCAACACAGTTCTTCATAGCATTGAATAAATACTGTCTGGGCTTATGTGTTTTACTGAATTTATCGAAATATTGCTATCTATATATATAATCCTCTAAGTAAGAGGTCAAACACACAAAAGTTCAAACACACAACATGCCAGCGGCAAGTAAATAGGGAAGATCCCATGGCGCACGCACGCGGTGTGAATGTAAATTGGTGCATCCCAATCCGCACTATTTTGTGAATGAAAGTGGTGTTTATATAATTATCTCTTCTTCTCAGATTATTGTCATAATATTAAAAGTATTTCCACATTATTGTGTCGTTAGACTATTGAAACTAGAACAACAACAATACACGGACAGAGTATACTCTCAGGTTTCACTTTAGAAAGTACTTTAATTACGCACATTCGTTCATTAGACATGATTACGAAAGGTAACTCATCTCTCTATTCCTAGATCTAGATCTAGATCTAAAACTCGAATTCAACTCTAAGAAGATTATAGAACTTCTCTTCGCAAGTATAGTTTTATGCTTTAGCACATGAACATACTAATTATAGTCCATTTAATCAAATTAACATTCAAATTTGTTTTTCTAAAGCATTGTTACATGAGTGCAGCTATATTCTTAATATCGCGTAAATTAAGGTCAATTAGCCATTTTTTTTAGCTCCATTCATAGTACTCTTCATTCATGAATTCACGCATTCGCTTTACTTATAACAAGCAAATGGGAAGATCCCATGGTGCAACATGATGTGAATGGGAAATAATATATCCAAAATCCGCACTATTTTCATTCACAAAATAGCATAGCATAATTTTTTTTTACTTTAAAAAGATTTTAATAATGTCCGGAAATTTCCAGGACTTTTTCGACCGGCGGCATAGCATTTAATAACATTTCAGGAGATTTCCAGGGGCTCCTGGTAAATTAAGAGGCCGCGGGAAATCTGTTTTATGTTTTATAAAATGGTTCTATTTAATAATTTATACACCTAAAAATTAGCACGGGTCCAAAGAAAGTTCGGGACCCACTGTGGTCGCATATGTTGTAGTATTTTTTATTAATGAATTCACTTATAACAAGTAAATGGGAAGATCCAATGGCGCAGCAAGGTGTGAATGAAAGTGGTGTATCCAAATCCGCACTCTTTTCATTCACAAAATAGCATAGACATAAATAAATATAGACTGGAAAAAGGAATTAACTTCATGTAACTTAATTTAATAATTTATACACCTAAAAAATTAGCACGGGTCCAATGAAAGTGCGGGACTCACTGCGGTCGTATATGTTGCAGTGCCTAAGGCCTGCCCTGGAAAATAGCGGCGTATGCTATGCCGCCGGTCGACTAGTTCACTATAATCTTCGTTTACTTAAAACTTTTTAGAGGAATGTATAGAGACAATGTTTCTTTAGCCTCTTCATTGTAGTGATAAGAATCAAAAGTTTCAATTATTTCTATAGATATTAACATTTATTTATTTTTAATATACTTGCATTTGTATATGTGTAATGTGTGAGCACACTTGATCTATTTAGGTTTTCGCGGGCCGCATAAACACTTCGGCGGGCCGCACGTGGTCTAGACTATCCTTTTTAGGCAAAGAGATTCGCGCTTGACCTTGAGAGTTTCCAGGAGATAGACTCAATGCGTGGGCGCGAAATGACAGTCCAGGAAGTAGGGTCGACTGGCGTCCCTTTGTCTTCTCCCAGGTGGTTAGACGATGGAGAAAAGAGGGGGGGGGGGGCTTGTCTTGTGCTAGATAGATTACCAGCCTATGACGTTGCCCGAAGCGTTACCTGGCGAGTGGGAGGGGGAGGAGAGTCCTCTCTGTCTTTGTCCTTTGTCCAATGAATAGAAACAAAGGCATGGTGACGGGCATGGGCGTAGCCAGGATTTTTTTCTACCAATGTCATAACACCAATGACCACAAATTGAATTCATAAAGTCAAACTCTCTAATAAAAACTATAAATTTAATATTGTAAATAGTACATCGATGGCCACTTTAAAATAATGTAACAAATGTAATGATTGATTAATTAACTACTCTATGACAGCATTTATGATGAATGATAAAATAATACAATAGAAATACATGTAGAATGAATAGCATAAAACAGCAAGAAAAATAGTTTTTCACCCATGCTCAGCCAGACCAACCTGTTCCCTCCTCAATGTACGCTCATGGATCCAGCATCCCAAGGCCACATGAGTTCAACATATGTTGTCTGTCTGTCATTTGTGTAGACCATCGTCTGTCGCTCATTTTGTACCTTCTATCTAGTGTTGTCACTGATCCCAATCATAAACTACACAGGCTATCTCTAATGACTGTCACTGACTCAAACACTGTCGCCTACTCAGACTGCCGCCGCCTACTCAGACTAGGACTCAGACTAGGACTCTGACTAGGATTCAGGCTAAGACTGGACAAAGAATCAGGCTAAGACTCCGACCGGCACTAAGACACAGACTGTCACTCTAAATAAAGAAATAAGAAATAATCAAAATATCGCTAAAAACTAGCTAAGCGCCATTCTATTTATTCTTAATCAACTGACTATCAACTAACATCTAAATCTAGATAAAAAACGTATAAAAATATTTCTTCTTACCCTGGTCCCTTTGAATTAATTCACTACATGTCTATGGTAAACAACTCACACCTCTTGGAGCCAAGATCGCGAGCCAGCCTCGGCGACTTGCTCCCAATGTTTGTATGTGTCGTTCACCAGAAAACACGACACACGCCCCTGCTATCACTACATGGCGCTGTGTCCCCAATGCCCCACAACTCTACCCTATATAGGCGGAGACCTAACCCCACGCAAAAACTAACGCTACTAAATCGTCAGGTGTCTGTCCCCCCTACGGGTATTGAATCTCGCTACAAGCTATCTGTCTAAATGTCACGCTGTTTCTACCCTTTGCCTCTACTCTGTCAAGTCTGTCTATGAGCAGTGAAAACACCTACAAAATAATTAACTTGTTCTCTCTCTCACACACACACACACATCTGTGACACTAGTTACTAGTGTAGTAAGTAAATATGTAAATAAGTAAGTAACAAGTAAACTTTAGTGTTGGTATCTGTGCCAGTTTATGAAGTCAGTATAAATAGTACAATAGTTAAACAACTCTAGACCCTATAGTTCGGTCTGGTTCTTCTCTCTCTTAACTTGTAACGGGGCTGACTACCGTGCTTAACAGCTTGCGAGTCACTACTGAGTTCCTGAGCGTCCAGTGGGGTATGAAGGTTCTGTGTATTTTGAAAAGGAATCGCTCGGAGGTCCTCAGAGCCTTCCAGTGGTTCATAACTTTCTTGTATCACCTTAGGAGTGTTGAATGTTACTTCCATGTTTGGAGCTTCAGGAGGATATCCATTATCCTCATCCTGAGGGAAGAATGAAGGTTCACTTGTTCTGGATGGGGAGGGGGTGGGAGCCAAGTGTCTTAGAGAGACCGTCTCCTCTCTACCGCTTGGCAAGCGTACAACTGCATATTGGGGGTTACACATCAGTAAATCAACTTCTTCCGTTAGGGGATCATACTTCGAAGATCGGTTCTGTCTTTTCAGCAACACTCGACCTGGCCTAGATAGCCAAGTGGGAATAGATTTCCCGAATGAGGATTTCCGGTTGAACCGGAAAACTCTTTCGTGTGGAGTTTCTTTTTTTTTTTTTTGCAGTAGACAGTAATGATCTAATCGAGTATAGGGAATGGTTCAAGACTAGCTCCCATCTTGAGATCGGGAGGTCGACGTCTTTCAGTGCTAAGATAACGGCGTTTCAAAGAGTTTTGTTTAGTCGTTCAATTTGTCCAGAGCCTGCTGGATTATAAGGTGTTGTCCTACTTGTAGCTATTCCCCTCTCGTGGAGAAAGGATTGCACCTCCCTCGACATAAAGGAAGTACCTCTGTCAGAATGGACGTACTCTGGCATCCCAACTAAGGAAAACAGCTGATTCAAGCACTTTATGACAGTAGATGAGGTCATATCGGAAACATGGGTAGGCAAATGGGAAGCACGAGTACTCATCCACCATTGTTAATAAATATTTATTGTGAGTTGTAGATGGGAGTGGGCCCTTAAAATCTATGCTTACTCTCTGAAATGGTTGGGTAGCCTTGATGAGAGTGCCTGAAAACTGTTTAAAGAATCTAGGCTTCAGTTCGGCGCAAGTTTTACATTGGTTTACCACTTTGCGGACGTCCTCGCAGGAAAAAGGTAAGTTCTTAGTCCGAACGAAATGGAGGAGTCTAGTGACCCCTGGGTGACAGAGGTTGCTGTGTAAAAGTTTGAGGTCTTCTCCAGTCATAGCTGACGCAAGGTGGTTTCTTGAAAAGGTATCCGCAGCTGCGTTTTGTTTCCCGGGTCGATATATGGCGTCATATTGGAAACTACTAAGCTCCAGTCGCCATCTTTGTATCTTTTCATTTTTAATCTTGCTCCTGTTTTGCTGGTCAAACATGAAAGATACCGACCGCTGGTCTGTAACCAACTAATAAGGTAATGTTGCCATTTTCTCAGGGCTTCCACAATGGCATATGCTTCCTTTTCAACTGCTGAATGTCTGCGTTCACTGTTAGTGAGTGTCCTTGAGAAAAAGGCGATAGGGCGGCCGTCTTGATTTACAGTGGCAGCGATGGCGATGTCTGAGGCATCTGTTTCGACTGTAAGAGGTCGATTGTAATCTGTCGTTGACACAGCAGCGTTTTCAAGTTCCTGTTTTAGTTGTTTGAAAGCTTCCTTGACTTGTTCAGGGGAGGAAAGGTTTGGTTGTTTACCAATAAATGAATGAAACCATTTTCCTTTCGTATCTTGTCAGTTTCTCCCTACTTCCTCTTTTTAACCTCCCTTCCTTTCACTACATAAATTCGCACCTTTTCATTAGCACCATGTTGCACTACGACCGTAACAACCCCCCCCCTTTGTTCGCCAAGTTCGATGTACATCGAACGTCCTTTAAATATAAAAAAATTGTAAGCCAGTACAATATACTTATATTATCTTCATTAATTCTTACTCAGTTAAACCAGGTAACAACCAACAACAACAACAACAAAAAATCCAACAGCAAAATTACATATCACCATTCCCTACATTATTATTTTAGGTTCAAAATACTTTCAGCCATCCCAATATACCATGACCCAAACTTTCTCAACGAACCAATCAGCAATCAGCGTTAATCTCATAATTAATAACTATAAAATAATATAATAATTAACTCTATAACTATAATCATATATTTTAAATTTCTAATATGTTTCATCGAATCTCAACATAACATCATATATATCTCAACAACTCACACATCTACAAGAGCTTCGTTACTCCCATACTGTATTCTATTACACCAATATACATACACGAATACATTTATAAAATATTCCAATCTGTTATACATATATATTCACTACATTGCTAATCATTATGTTCCCACCAAAATGATTTTACTGACAATAATCTTTTGAATAATCAGCTATAACAAAGTTGACGTGGCCTAGCTTCTTTACTTCCTTCCAAACCTTTTCCTTTTTAGGTACATCGTGATAATGTATCAGCTATTACATAGTCTTTCCCTGGTATTGTCCTGACCTCAAAGTTGTAATCCATAAGTTGCAATGCCCACCTGGCTATTCTGTTGTTACCTAATTTATTTGTATTAATAAAGGCCAAGGGAGCGTGGTCCGTCCATAGTTCAAATTTAGCTCCCATTAGATAGAACCTCAATTTCGTTATGCACCATACAATAGCTAGTCCTTCCTTTTCAATGGTGGCATATTTCAACTCCGCGGCTGTCAGTTTTCTGCTCACATATAAAACAGGATGTGGGACATCATTCCATTTTTGCATTAGACAGCCTCCTATTGCAATGACTGATGCATCTGTTGCCAAAATAAATTCCTTAGTATTGTCAGGAAATGTCCGAATGGGTGCCCCAGAATAGAAAAATTTTAATTATGTCCATTGCTTCTTGACATTCTTCTGTCCAGACTATATTATTAGGTTTTCCTTTTTTTGTTAGATTTGTTAGCGGTTCAATTATTTCAGAAAAATTTGAAATAAACTCTCTATATATAAACGTTGCATAGACCCAGTAGGCTTCTAATTTGCTTCTTTGTCTTTGGTACCTTAATGTCCAATATTTCTGAACCTGTTTCTTCCATTGGTGTAATGCACTCATTTTTAATTTTATACCCCAAAAATCATATATCGTCTAGATAACAAATTGTGTCTCTACTATGATTGAATAATTTGGCCATCATTCTGTTAAACGTGGCGGAAGCATTTATCAAGCCAAAGCTCATCACATTCCATTGATATATGCCAGATGGTGTCTTAAATGCCGATAATGGTTTAGCTTCTTGATTTAGAGGTACTTGCTAAAAACTAAAAAAACTAAAACTAAAAACTAACTAAAAATCTTTGCATTTTTTAGCCTAGTAATCATTTCTTCTGCTTGTGGCATTGGAAATGGATCAAATTTTGTGACTTTGTTCAACTGTCGATAATCCACACACAATCTTAAGTTGCCACACTTTTTTTTTAACAAGCACGACTGGTGCAGCACATGGTGAACTAGATGGTTCTATCACCCCCAGTGTTAGTAGCTCATCAATTTCCTTCTGTAATGCTTCTCTATGGTGTAATAGGATCATATATTGTGGCAGTTTATTCGGTACTTTGCCAGTTAATTCGATATCATGTTCTATAATACCTGTTTTTCCAGGTAAATCTGTAAAGATATTCTTATAATCCTCAATTAGTGCTTTGATTTCTTTAGCTCTTTCAAGAGGGACTCCATTCAATGTGACATCCCTCCATGTTTGCCTACTCTCTGTTGCCACTGTCTCTATTGGTCTAAATATTTCCTCTGTCTCCATTTCTTCCGTCACACAGGCACCCATTGTCATCAGCTCATCTTTACTCCTTTCAGCACTTCTTTGTCTTGATCAGAATTCTTTTAATAAATCCACATGAAATATTTTGAGCTTCGAATCAATTTCTATTTCATAATTCACATCGCTAATTTTCCTTGTTACTTTGCACTGTCCCAGCCATTTTGTGAATAGTACATTATTCTTATCCTTCAGTCAGACCAAAACATCTTGTCCTACCTCTAAGTCTGTCATTTTTCTATGTTCATTCATCCTAGAAGGTGTCAATTCATTTTTCTCTAGTACATGTTTACCCGCTTCTTCACATGTCTTTATAACGTGATTTCTAGTTTCTGTCACAATATCATAATTGTCCTTAGTTTCTACATGTTCCTGAGGGATAATCAAATCTTTCAATATTGCCATTGTACCTCGTGGATTTCCTCCATAAATCATTTGAAATGGTGAAAAGTTGTTTCATTCTGGCTTTTTCTGTATGCAAATAATATTGACGGAATCGCCACATCCCACTCTTTGGGTTTATCATCAACTACTATAGATAATGCTTTTTTTAGAGTACCATTAAAACGTTCGCAAATACCATTGCTCTGTGGATGGTAAGGAGCTGTAAACCTTTGCTGAATCCCAAACATGTTCAAGAATGTTGTAGTCAACTGACAGTTAAATTGAGTGCCCCTATCCGATAATATTTCTTTGGGAAATCCAAATCTTGTATATAATGCTTGAACTATGTCTCTGGCTTCAATTCTTTTTAGTGGAATAGCTTCTGGCCATCTAGAGCACACATCTTTCACAGTTAGAATATAACGGTGACCCCTATTCGAAACTACTGGCATTGGACCAATCAAATCAATTGCTATTTTACTAAATGGTCTATCTGCCATATCCACCCTTTGTAATGGTGCTTTTATTTTTCTTGCCCCCTTTATTTTACATAGTTTGCACGAAGTCACATAGTTTTTTATGTCCTTATTAGTAGAGGGCCAATAAAAATCATTGAATATTCTTTGTTTCGTTTTATGCTCTCCCATATGTCCTGCGTGCGCTACATCATGCCCATTTTCCATAACAATCTGTCTGAATTCTCTAGGTACCACTAGTTGAATTATTTTTTTCCCATGCCATTCAATCTCTCTAACAAGAGCTCCTTTTTCTATAAAGAATCGTCCTCCTCTACCTCCTTTCTGAGCCAGTTGACGTAACACTGGGTCATTTTTTTTGTTTTGTGATAAATTTTTCTTTGTTAAATATTATATCTTTGATTTCCATTGTTTCTGTGTTTTCAAGCTGTTTATCTTGTTTCCTTAGTTGGTAACTCGAACAACTTTGCCAAATCTCCTTCCTCCACATCGTTACTACAGGATCTAGTAGTGACCATTCCACAACAATTTTCCAATGTTCTATCTCATTTTCCGTGCACTTCTTTATATTTGGTATATTGCCAATAAACAAATCAATTTGATCATGGTCAATAACACATGCGTCTACGATACCTGTGTAATAAGGTGTTTTAATGTTCACGCGGGCCATGGGTAATCGAACTGTTTTACCATCGAACATAATACATGCTTTGTTTTTTCCAATATATTCGTGATCTTCGACCAATTTTCGGTTTATTCCAACAATAGTGCTCCCAGTGTCCTTTATCGTTCTTGCAACCTTATTTCCGACAAATGCTTGAAAACAATCTAGACTTCCTGAGCTCGATAACAACGAAAAACTGTGATCTCTTCCATTTCTTCCACCGTCATATCTTCCTTGTCTGTTTCCTTGATATCGCCTCCTATAGTTACTATACTGGCCTTGCCTACTATCTATTTGGCTCCTTCCGCCGTCATATCTTTCCTGTGTATT